>JAWPHD010011554.1:0-82915 GCA_037043455.1 Cyrtodaria siliqua
TTCATGGGCAACATTTCTGTAAAGTTTCATGAAAATCCATTCAGTAGTTTCAGAGGAGTAGTCGCTACAAAATAAGTTTACGGACAGACAGACGGACACCGCACCACGGCATAAGCTCTGATCAGTAGAGCTAAAAACACACTCGGTAAAGTAAGTTTATTCGCCCGTCCGAAAATAAGTACTGTCCGAACTTTTTCTGTTCTGCGCTCGTTACACTCTTTACGAAGCGAGCACCCAATTTACACATGCTCACACTTGCGAATATGCTACTTAATTAGTGGGCACTCAGGACATACCAATGATCGCAAGACTGACGGCCCTTAAACAGAGCATCTCTGGTTTATTAATAACATTGTTACACTTTCTGTTTTGATCAGCCATTTTCGCCGTTAAGAGGGCTCCACGTTATATTTTTTTACCCGGCTCGATAACGCAATGAAATAAACAGATAACATGAAGCGCGGGGACACAAACTAGTTGAAGACAGAGCTTGTATATTGCGTCATTACGCCCTAGAGGGGTATATTGAATGAACAGCGAATTGCTGTATTTATAACAATATAAAAATAAACCCGGTACCGTACCCGATATCGAGAATTTAAACATTACTGGAAGTGAAAATGGCCTCGATCTTTCGGCATTTGCAGGGCTCCAGAAATTGGATAGCCCGACGCCCGGGGCTAGTCAAAATTGAAGTCGGGCTTGTAACAAATTCCATGCAGTTAGCCCGTCAGGCTAGTCCAAATTTTTTTTATCCCGCTGCCTAAATTACACGATCTGTGTATAACAAACAAGCGCCAGTCAGGCACCTGTAATAAAACATCCCCGACGTTTCATAATCTGTTAATTGCACTCGCTTAGGTAATTCAATTATAGCATTCGCCGCGGGCATCGGCAAACATCAAAACAAAACATACTGTCAATCCTCCAAGAACCTTAATTGACAGTCGGCATTATCCAATCAATTGATGTGTAGTATTTCAACTCGGGTCGATTAGCCAATGAAACCACTTTTTAAAAAATACTACTGGTTGATCACTTGTTCGTCACGTGGTCAGCTCAAAATGGCGGTACTGACTCAAACGATTACAAATTGGCCGATACAAAATCGCAATCAACACAATCACGCTGATTTGTCGGCGACTTTTGATGAATCAAGAGACCATGGATTTTTGATAATGGAAGCATGCTTTATATGAAACTGTGAAAAGCGAAATATATCAATACTTAGATAACATTTAGAAATTCCTGACTCAGGGGAAAGAACTCTCGCGAAGTGAAATTAAGATACACGGAAATATATGTAATATATTTGTGAGAAGAAATATCGATTACTTTGTAAATAAAATTTAAACACAGTTATTTTCATATACAGTTAACAGTTTATATTTATTTTCCAATGTATTTTGCCGATTAAAATGCCTTTCTGGAGGAACTGGACTTGAAAACTTGTATCACTGTATACAATTTGTGGGTGGGGTAATGCTAAAAAATAATAATCCTAAATTGTTCCATCTTACCATTGCTACGCTTTCACCCAATGACTACTGCCAACGAAACTTAAACGTACATCAATTGGTTATGAGAAGATAAGAATTACTGAATTTCTAATTTTCTCAGTATTTAATGAATTATATAAGGGCTTTATATATAATTATCAGCCCAGATTATAATGAGTATCTGAATCCGTTAAATCAGAATCAGCTTTAACATAATGAGATGTCGTCAGCTGGGTATAAGTAATAGATAGTCGGGTCTCAGTGAGCTGGTTCATTTAAATAAATTTTAATAAAACGAGTTCCGTAAAAGTATGGCCAAACAAGATAAATGATAACTGACAAAGACAAAAACAAACAAGACACATTATTTTTAAGGCAAGTAAAAAAACAGGGTTTGTGACAAAAAACCTCAGGGCTAGTGAAAAAACAAACAGGGCTAGTGGATTTTCAGGACCTACTAGCCCTGGGCTAGTCCCCTAAAAATATTTTCTTGGAGCACTGATTTGTTTATTAATGCTTTAGACTGTAAGACTGAAGGCCCTTAAACAGGGCATCTCTGGCTTAATAATAACATTATCATGGTTTGGTTTTGAGCAGCCATTTTCGCCGCAAGAGGGCGCCATGTTTTTTTTACCCGGCTCAAGAACGAAATGTAATGAATGTAAAATAACAAGCGCGGGGACACAACTACTTGAAGGCAGAGCTTGTATTTTGTGACGTCACTGCGCCTTAGAGGGGTATATTGAATGAACTGCAAATTGCTGAATCGTCTATTAATGATTTCCTTCAGTTTGGGAATTTTATATACAATGATCCGTCACGCTCCGAATGTCTATTATGTAAATGGCGTCCAAGGGATGCAGCTACTCGTGAATTATGGGTCCCATGCTTTTTTTCCGAGTCATAGACGCAGAAAAGCTGAGTCAATGGAAACCCTGGATCGTTTTATGAGGTGACCATAAACCTCATTGAAAACCCCTAACAATATATGTGAAAACTTGTTTTTTTGTCTTTAAATTGAAGGTCAAGGTCAACGATGGGATGGAGTTTAGTGAATGAAGAGCTTAAACCAGCGAATACCAAGTACCTATGACGGTATGGAAGATATAAAGTGCATCAACACTTGGTTGAATTTTTTGAAAGGTTGTAAAACCTTCCAAAAAAGTCAACCAAGTGTTGATGCACTATTGCTTTATTCGCCGGAAAATATGCTCAATATATGTTTACTTACAGACAGTGTCCCTTTACGGTTTAGTTAACTGAAATAAAGTGCTGCCTCAGGGAATAACAATGATGTGTAAACATCTGGAGGCTATTATTGGAACAGTAGGTAATTGCTATTTGAAATCTTAGCGATTATGCAATATAATTAACAGATGTCTTTACGACATCAGTTTCTGATCTGTTGACTAGGTACTGATTATAGGTGGTGTTTGTTTATTTGACCTCCACAAAAATAACGGCGAAGCGGGTATCTCTTTTTTGGAAGCTTTGAGCTCCCACGGCTGAAACCTGTAATGCAATATGCTTTGATTGTTTTTCACAAGCTCAGAAGATATTTATCTTTTTCCCCAGTAGAATCTACATGGCACAGGACAAGGGGACAACTGTTAATGTCAAACGCTGCGCTAATTAGCTAACACCCAGCGGGATATTGGCTTATAAACAGTCAAAGGCGTCGTATATTAGAATTAGGGATTTTCCGAGATTATGGCGATTTGGCGAATGGTCAACGCGAGCCTAGGTATAATAACTTCCACATTTTGAGAATCCAAACTTTAGATACATTACAGGGCCGGCGATCTGCGACCTATACCCTTGGGTGGGGGAATTTTAGCGTGCTTTTACAGGAAAGGGGGAATTATTGTGTGGCCATAATTTGATTATAATCATTGTTTTAAATAGTCTACAAGTTTTATTTGTATTAAATACAGTTCGTACTCAATATTTTACGTACCATACGTTGTTTTTTTCAGGGGGGAATTTTGGGTCTGAATTGGGGGACGCAAAAAAAATAGACAGATGGACGGCTCTGCAATATAAATGGCTTTAATCAGCCAGACCAAATCCCTAGTGTTCGGAATCTGCTATAGTCATGATCAATCATCATAATATTTAAACGACCGATAATCGATCGTTAATGGATTAAACATGCTATAAAAGACAAGTGTAAGCCTTTTTCAGACTATATAATTAAGAAAAGAAACACATTTCAAGTATGTTCCGGTAAAAAGGGAACTGAATTGAATTGGGTTTTACGGCGCACCGACACATAAAAGGTTATATGGTGCCTAACAAGAATGAACATGCCAGGCTCATGCTCTATTTACATCAAGATAAAATATGGAGAATGGGCCTAGAAACGTCTCACCTGCAGAGTTGTTACAAATTCTATAATAGACACTCAATTTACGATGAAGCCACGTTTCCATACACAGTGTCAGGATAGACATTGAATGAGCATGATTATTACTATTGCTACTGTTTCACCCAATGGCAGTCTACAATCTATACCACTGAAACATACAATACATTAATTGTCTGAAGGGTAAATAAGGATTGTTTCCTTTACTGTGTGTAATGAATTGTAATGAGTATGCAAGACGCAGTTTTAACAAATTGAGAAATCGAAAAAATTCAGGACTTGTGTCCATTTTTTGGGACTACTCACAATTTTTTTGGGACTAGTCACTTTTGACAGGGTGACTAGTCCAGGACTAGTGATTAAAAAAAAGTATTTGTACAGCCCTGCAATGATAGATGCAGTACAAAAACATTTAAGAAAACCAGGGACGTAGATAGACTACATTCATCAGAAAACTAAAGCCATAGTCAAACAGTCATTTGCATTTAATTTCACGTCAGAACAAGATGAATAGTCATCATCGGTACTTAATACTTTTGTACAAATTTAAGTCCAGAAACGATAAACAATCTCTTTTGGTAACATAAGTAGGTCACGATTGTCGTTAAGTCATAAAACATTTCACATTCCCAACATCTCGGATCATATCATACAAGCATAATCCCGAAGAATGAAAACTTCAGCGATGAAAACTGAGGCACTCTGTTATTTAAGATGTAAACCCCGTAGCATTACCAGAATGGGCTAAAAATAGTACACACTGTGCGGTTATAAAACGGAACACAATTCAGTTATAGATGGTTTACGATGATTACTTTTTGGGTCTAAAAGGGGAAGTTATTTTGGGAGAAAAAAAAGAAGTTTTTTGCTTGGGGAAGACGCTGTATATCGGCAACAAAGGGTAAAATGGTTCAGATAGAATGAAAATAAACGCTACTGAATCTGTTTACCATCATGCCATAGCCATCGTGCTTCATAAGGCCTAGAATTTATTTTGTCCCCGCATGTTTACATCATTTAAATAAAATATGGCGGCATTATTTTTTAGAAATTGTCGTCTGCGCATGTCTGTTTCTAGTGTGTGGATATACCAAGTAGACATAGGCTATGCGGGATGGTGTTGTTCTTCAATGTTCAGCACCTCCAGCATACTTTACTTTTAATTTGGAATGAAAACCATTATATCTAGCAACTGAAAGGTAGGTAAATAGTATACTGTGATTATACTGTCAGACCTTGACGCTAAATTTCTTTCTTGTCAGTGCTCAAGAAATAGGATAGCCCGACGCCCGGGGCTCCTCGAAATCCATTCCGGGCCTGTCTCATTTTGCAGACGAGGAGCCCGTCGGGCCTGTCTAAAAAAAACCCCACAAAAATCAGTTTTACTGGATGTCAGGCTCAAGTTCCTCAAGACAAAATACTCCCATGTGTATTGTGAACTGTGAAAACACTTGCAATAAAGTAATTAAAATGTGTTATACACACATTGAAATAATAAGAAGTTTGAATACAATTGTTGACATAAAACTCATTATTCTGCTATTAGGGTTGTGTTTCCTTTCCTTTGTGATAATTGTCATTAAAAATACACTAATGCATGAAAAAAAAATCAATATTGATGGTATTTTGATTGAATGTTTGTGAAATGTTCGGGCCGTAAAGTGCGGTGTCATAGTAGTTCGGATGGTACATAATTTCGGATATAATATATATATATATTTTTTTTTTACATTTATAATCAAAAAAGAAAACTGTCCCAGTGATTTTTTTACCTCTGCGTCCTGCGTCCAGGACGCACAAATATTTCCGTGGACGCAAAATGTCAGAACATGTGCGTTCTCGGGACGCACATAAATTGCAAGTAAAGAGTTCTGTAATTCATATTTCCCCTGTAAGAATTCAATCCGTCGCTTTTTTCTCCGCGTCTACCGCCATATTTCCCCTGTAAGAATTCAATCCGTCGCTTTTTTCTCCGCGTCTACCGCAATATTTGTCTATTCGATGAGGGTTAAGTTTACCCTCGCACCGTTCCGCGTAATTTTGTAACGTCGATTATTATTGGATAATGGTCATATGATTAGCCAATGGAATCGACCGTGAGGTAAAACACGAAACGGTGTGGAAGTAAACATTTCACGAGTTGGCGATGCATCGTCTGCAAAATGGGGCCAAAGAGAAAACTAAACAATGACTCAAAGCAACAAACACTCGAGTTTCATTCAAAAGGCCAGTACATCCTCCAATAATGACGCTTGTGAGAAATGTTTTCAGATGGTAGTTAATCACATGTTTGTTCAGATCAATATTTGGTATGTTCTAGTCATTCAGATTGCAATAAATCATCTTTCTTTTCATAGTAATATTTTGCAAATTCTAGTCATTGATGTTAACAGTTTAGTTAGTTCTATTTTAAGGATTATTACTACTTCTCTTAAAGAAAGGGGGATGTTGATAGAATGATGCAGTGTTCTCACAACTGCGATTGTTATGCTCTCACCGTATGTATGCCTGATATTAAAGTTATCAACACCATGTTATAAAATAGTGCTTGAATTTGAAATAAATTGCTACTAAAACCTGGGACTCACTCCTTTAGTTTTGGGACTCATAGATTTTTGGCCCAGCGAGTCCTAGGACTCGTACTAGTGAATTTGTAAAAAAATCACTGCTGTCCTTTACAAATACATGTTGGTGGAAAGAAAAATATATATACTGTATATGTATAAATACAGATATAAAGTATATTTCTATTAATTATTTAAGGTGTAAGGAGTTCCTGGAATCCTACTTTTAAATGAATTCTAGTCTAGGCTCCTAGTTCTTTACTTGGAGAAAGTGGTGACAAAAAGAAAAAATATAACCAGAGGAGGCTCTGATAGTCTCATAAAACCTGATTAAAAATGTGGCTCCAAGTTTAGCTCCAGTTTCACCAAGTTGGCTCTGATTATTATCGTTTGGCAAAAGTGCTAGTACTCTCCTTTGCATTGGTTATAAA
Organism: Cyrtodaria siliqua; assembly: GCA_037043455.1. NCBI lineage: Eukaryota > Metazoa > Mollusca > Bivalvia > Adapedonta > Hiatellidae > Cyrtodaria > Cyrtodaria siliqua. The sequence goes on from JAWPHD010011554.1 coordinate 6,860, forward strand.
TTACTATGTAATATTCTATTCTAACATATTTTAAACGAAATGGTAAATAAGTCCGCTGACCAGGGAGCATTAAGTGGTAGCAAAAAGAAAAATATAGTCAGAGGAGGTTCTGAGCTTGATTAATACATAGGTAACAACATTATTGTGTGCTATAAAAGTGAATAAAGACACATTTCCAATAAGAAAAATATATTGGACCTTTCCATTTTAAATCAGGGCCTGTCCAATTCAAATCAGGGCCTGTCCATTTCAAATCGGGGCCTGTCCATTTTCAGAAGCAACAAGCCCTGGGCCTGTCTCTTAAAATAATTTTCTTTGAGCACTGCTTGTATGTAATATATTTTTATTTACTTTTGTCCGAAAAATGGTTTTACTTGTCCAAGTCTTACTCAAACTGCAACTACTACCAAAGTCAACGATATGTTGAATACGTGCACCTATAACACAAACCATCAATACACCATTTGAGAGCGAAAGTTTTATATCGTAAACAATAACCACAAGACTAGGAAGTGTTCGCAAATATATTCAAAGAAAATGATGACAAAAAGCACTAGACATATTTGGTTGTCCGATCGGACAAGTAGATAGCAGTAAGTAGTTGTCCGACAGCAACTTTTAGTTGTCCCGGGCTCTCAGACACCTGTTAATGTCGAGGCCTGATTGTGTTATTTACACCACTTTTGATCAAATGATATTTTTAAGTCGCGCTACCCTAGAAAAAAATGTAATGTTCCACTGTCATTATTTTGGTTTTCGGCTGTCAATAATATATCAGGTATGAAAATATATAGAAAGTAATAAGAAACAATCTCGATTCATATTCAACTTCTAAGCACCCTGAAATGCACAAAGGTCTCTAATTCATTTTGATGTAAAAATTGGGTGGGTGGGGTACTTTTCTCTATCCATCACACAGTCCGTATTTTCAGCAATAAATCATTATTTTTTATATTTATCAGAGACTTGAAGATGAAATGTTGATGAAAATGTCTACATAATACATGTTATTGACGCAAAACTACTTTTTGGGGGAAAACGTAGAAAACATTGCCAAATCATCAACATAATTTTGAGCAATGTCCGCCCCCTGTCATGGAAATTGTATCAACACATTTGAAACTTCCTTCGATTTCTGTACTGATCGACAGCATCTTGACACGTACTAGATATATAACTGGTATTCTATGTTGATTTAGACTTTAAAAGAAATAAGAAGAAAACATATTTACGAAACAAAAATTAAGAATCGAGGGGCGTGTAAGAGGGTGTTTTAATCAGCAGACTAAATTAAAATTACCTGTAAATGCTCCTGAAACCGTATCGGGAGCTGTTGTGTCATCTCGTTATCCTCCTAAATACTACCTTCCTCTTTATGTTCGTCTTTTAGCTCTGAAACAATTGTATTATACGAAATAACCGGCTAGCCGGTGAGTCAGTTCAATGATCGTGCTCCGATGTATCAAGATGGCGGCCACCGGATGAAAAGAACATAAAGTAGTTCTCGAAGTCACATTTTTTATTTTCACTTTTAAAATAATGATAAAATCATTACAAAAAATATATTTTTATCAAAATAAAAATCTATCTTGACGTTCCTGTAAGAACTGATGTATTAGTTTACCAGGAAAAGTGAAAGAGTTTGAATATAAATTAACGAACTTATTTTCTATATATTCCTCCGCCATGACGTCAAATTGGGTCAGCCAAATGTTTTACTTCCGTGTCAAAGTATCTTAGGGCCCGGAAAGGGGAATATAGTTCGCGATTGATTGATTTATTGGTAAAGTCGTCTTAATTTGTGTACTAAGATAAACAAAACAGAAACCAAAATCGCCTGATATTTTGCACAAGGTGCAGTTCTTTTTAAAAAATTATTTCAAGTTATTTGCATTGGAGATATAAATTACGGCGATACGTTCAACCTCGCTCGATGACATTATAAAGGGGCCAATTGTGATAGAAACACGTATGTAATTTTTAACAAACTCCAAAAATAGACTGGATGGATGGATGGATGATATCTGAAAAAATATAAAATAAATTAGCGACATGATATTGACAGGATACAGTACCCCCAAAAAGTTTAATGAACTTATTTGCAATAATGGAGTACGTCCATTGTAGTAAACAAGTTAAAAAAAGGACAAGATTTTGGCAACACGGGACACAAATAGATCATGTTTCTTAATTTCAAATATAATATTTTTATATGACTACAATATTGCACGTTTGCCTGTTACAGAGTAAATTGAGATCCGCTGGAATCTTTGTTACTTACCACAGATAATGACTACTGAAAAAAAACCTGAAATCTACAAATGGAATAAAAATACAGTATTCTACGATGGCCCATTTGGCTCACATTTACTTCACTTCTATTTCCTGACTTCCGCATTCCGCATTCCGAATTCCGCATTCCGCATTCCGCATTTCGTAGTAATTTTTGCCAGCGCTATATATCACTAGCGGACCCAGAGTGGTGTGTAAACTCAGAGTGGATTACTAGCGGATACAGAGGGAAGAAAGTGGGGGCCGGACTGAGATTTTCTAAATTATATAATATATATTATATTAAGCCCCCTCCTCCCCACACACACCAGCACCACACCCCACACCCGTGAAAATCGCAAATGTTTGTTTTTTATTGTTAAAACATTTGGTCTAAGTTAGACTCTTTCCCCACGCCTCGAGGTAAAATCCTGGATCCGCGTGTGTGAATCCTTGGATCACATCTATTAAACTCGAGTTAAAAAATGTTTTGCTTTTTTAATTATGTTATTTTTAACTTTCGGGTATATATTTAAGCGTATTCGCACCACTAAGATTTTAAGAGAAGGTAATGGCTCTCAGCGAGAATGAAAAAAAAACACGCAAAAAATAATAATAATAATGCTACTACTATTACTAGATCTACTACTACTACTACTACTACTACTACTACTACTACTACTACTTTTACTACTACTACTACTACTACTACTACTACTACTACTACTACCACCACTACTACAACTACTACTACTAATAATTCTACTACTACTACTACTACTACTACTACTACTACTACTACTAATAATAATAATAATTCTACTACTACTACTACTACTACTACTAGATCTACTACTACTACTACTACTACTACTACTACTAATACTACTACTAGAGCTACTACTACTACTACTACTACTAGTACTACTATTACTACTAATGCTACTACTACTACTATTACTACTAATGCTACTACTACTACTATATCTACTACTACTACTACTTCTATTACTAGTGTTACTACTAATGCTACTACTACTACTACTACTACTACTACTACTACTATTACTACTACTACTTCTACCACTATTACAACTACACTAATAATAATGCTACTACTACTACTACTACTAATTCTACTACTACTACTACTATATCTACTACTACTACTACTACTAATCCTAATGCTACTGCTACTGCTACTACTACTACTACTACTACTAATGCTACTACACCACTCACACACATAACAATTTCTTGACTTCTGAATTCCGCATTCCGCATTCCGAATTCCGCATTCCGCATTCCGCATTCCGCATTCCGAATTCCGCATTCCGAATTCTGCATTCCGCATTCCGCATTCCGAATTCCGCATTCCGAATTCCGCATTTAGAAGTAGGTAGTAAGATAATAATAATAATAATAATAATAATAATAATAATAATAATAATAATAATTTATGCATGCACTTGTATGTATGTGTGTTGTGAAATCTCAGTGTTACTGTTAAAGATGCAATTACTTCACATATTTTATATTTAATAACCATGTAATATAAAAGTGTATGTATAAAAATGTATGGATATTGCCAGTGACCACAATTGTTGTATTTTTACTACTATATAAACCTATTTTTACTACTGATATAAACCCAATAACATTATGTTAAATTCCCTATAACCTGAGTATCCGTGTATACTTTGTATAAATACACCATAAACGTACATACTATTATACCCTATAAATATACACTACTTGAGTATCTGCTTTTCCTTTGTATATACTCATACTATAAACTTCAATATAAAATATAAGCTTTTCAAAAAGACTCTTATTTATTATTAGTGCCAATATGAAAAAAAAACTTATTTTTTTGCTTTTTGTTTTTTCATTCTCTCTGAGGCGAAGCCATTACCTTCTCTTAAAATCTAAGTGGTGCGAATAAGCTTTAATAAATACCCGAAACTTAAAAATAACATAATTAAAAAAGCAAAACATTTTTTAACTCGAGTTTGATAGATCAGCATACGAGGATCCAGTATTTTACCTCGAGGCGTGGGGAGAGAGTTTAACAATAAAAAACAAACATTTGCGTCTTTTCACGGGTGTGGTGGTGGTGTAGGGGGCTTAATATAATATATCTTATATAATTTAGAAAATCTTAGTCAGTCCAGCCCACACGGGCTTCCCTCTGGATCCGCTAGTGATCCACTCTGAGTTTATACATCATCCTGGATCCACTAGTGATATATTGAATTGAACTGGGTTTTAAGGCGCACAAACACATGAAAGGTTAAATGGCGCCTAACAGGCATGGACATGCCAGGCTCATCCTCCATGTACATCGAGATAAAATATGGAGAATGGGCCTAGGACCTTCTCATTCTGAACTACAGAGTTGCTGCAAATTCTATTGTAGACATTTGGAGCCATGTTTATTGTTTTTCTGCCACTGCTCTTAGTGATGTGAGCGAGATGGCACCTGAAACAATGCAGGGGTCATGATGAAGACCTTTAATGAGCATGAACAAAACATTACAAAATGAATATGAATAGGGTGGGGGGGGGGGGGGGGGGGTCCTACCCCTCTGCATGTGACGGTGTTTTTGCAGTGGTTGTATTCTACCCCGGCAACCACACGGGGACCACTGGTGATATATAGCGCTATGATATATAGCGCTTGCAAATATTACTACGAAATTCGGAATGCGGAATGCGGATTGCGGAATTCGGAATGCGGAATTCGAAATGCGGAATGCGGAATTCAGAATGCGGAATGCGGAATGCGGAATTCGGAATGCGGAATTCGGAATGCGGAATGCGGAAGTCAAGAAATAGAAGTGAAGTAAATATGAGCCAAATGGGCCATCGTAGTATTCATATACATAAATATATATGCTTGTTCAGAAAGTCCTTTTTGACTTTTGCTTTGAATTTATTGTGAGAGATAGTGATTGTATAGATTCTGGAAGTTCATTCCATGCAAGTACCCAGATATAATGAAAAGTTGCAGCTATACGGTATTAACTCTTAGAACATGGCAACTATACTCACGGTCAATAAAAACGCAGCACAAAACAAATCGTTTTAAAGGTTAGAATTGTAGGCATTTTGGACAAAACATGATATAGTCCATATAATGTATCTGGATTTAGTGCATTGGTGTTATGAATGCACGTGCATTTTCGGTTTCTTCAGTTACATCGCAATAAGAAATAATTTTGTCAAATACATTCATTGCATGATACTGTCAGACGTAAAATAATAAAAAGACCAGTAAAGATTAATGCAGCTTGAAATTTAGTGGTATATTTTTCTATTATGATGATCCATAGTAAATAATGTTAAATGACAAGGTAAATAACTGCGTAACTGCTTGTCACAAGCATGTGAGACCATTTAGGTAGGCCTATACTTTAAAACCTCAAAGAGTGGGTTTGATTATCCAATGTTAGGTGCTAGTATCACGTTACCCACGTCTCGCCGTATTCAAGATCAGTGGTTCGCTATTTACCGGGTTATAATAAGTGTTCAAACCGTTCATCTTCCCTTCATTCTACAAAGTGAGAGGTACTCTCTCTCTCTCTCTCTCTCTCTCTCTCTCTCTCTCTCTCTCTGGGGGTTATGTTAGCGAGCAGTTTCTTCTATATGAAAAATCACAGACAGGTGAGTGTGCGAGCGGAGGCATATTAATTTCAGACCTTTTTTCAGAGAATCATACAGCATGTGTATTTTCAATGTATGCTATGATCTTACCTACGTAACACTTGGGGCGCGAGAGGTGATGCAAATTATATTGACTCTCATAAACAGACGCAATAAAACCGAGTCTGCTACTTTTCTCTCTTGTTTGTGTTTGTTGATTCCAAAGGATCTTCTATTCAGTATTTATTACCTTAAGTTTCTTACATAAACCATTGTACCAGAACGAGCATGCGTAATAAAACAAACATTGAACTAGATATCCAGATTCACTATATTACCTTGTCTATATAACAACTATATAACAACCTTGCCTATATAACAACTATATAACAACCTTGCCTATATAACAACTATATAACAACCTTGCCTATATAACAACTATATAACAACTTTGCCTATATAACAACTATATAACAACCTTGCCTATATAACAACTATATAACAACCTTGCCTATATAACAACTATATAACAACTTTGCCTATATAACAACTATATAACAACCTTTCCTATATAACAACTATATAACAACCTTGCCTATATAACAACTATATAACAACCTTGCCTATATAACAACTATATAACAACTTTGCCTATATAACAACTATATAACAACCTTGCCTATATAACAACTATATAACAACTTAATTCCTGAGCTAACGTTTTAGATTACATCACTTCATTACCACTAGATTTGCCAGATATTAAATCATTATCCAAAACTTGGCCAAGATATTTGACAGACAGTAAAAAACAGTTATTAAAAAATCGTTTCCATTCTTTATTTCCCTTTAGTTCCAAATAATATTCACTCTGTTTTCATACGTAAAGAGATAGGCATTTATTGCAAGTTCTAATTCCTGACCTAATTTATATGAAATATCATCAATGGTTTTATGAGACAATTAATTGCAATGTCATCTGCATACAATTCTAATTTACAATCGTTACTACTAATAATAATTGACATATCATTGAGATAGCAAAGAAACGTCTAAATTACCCACCCTAAAAGTAGATTGTGTAACACCATCACTTTTAATGACTGTCATAATTGTATTGCAACACAAGTAGATATAAAAGTCGAACAGGAAATGTAGCATTCAAGGTCACCGCACTCAGCTAAAAACAAACAACTTTAAGGATAAATAAAAGACAAAGTATGGGCCCATTACGTGTCCTACCTTAATTCCATTAAGCGGTGGGAAAGCTTATATTGGCAGGATTTTATAACTGATATTTCGACAATAAAACAGCTAGGTTACAAACTTTTATTTCTGGCAAAAAAGCGATAACCTGTTTAAAATTACCTATAAAATGTTTTATTATTACAATATGCAAACTTTTTAAGCCGAGGTTTTATTTCATACCCCAGTCAACCCCGTTTTCGCTTCTTGGAGAAGGGGTTGGATGGGGTATGAAAGTTAATACTCGGACCACGTAATGTGCGTACAAAACAAACGGTTGACAATATGGCTACCACAAAGGAACGGCCAGCACACTGGAACGGCCATGTTCAAGCGTGCACCAAACTCTGAAAGAGCAATATGTAACCTTGTAAATAAGAAAAAAAAGTCACCCTCAGAAGCTGCGACAACTTCGAAGAAAAAATTGTTAAATGAAGACTGTTTAATGTATTTACCATTTCACGTTGCCCACATTTTTGATGATACATATGATAAATACTGGGCTGATGAACTTTTACACAAACAACAAGTAGATGAACACGCCCATTAAGGAAAAGAGAAGGGGTTGGAAAAACACCTCCTTAAATGAACTCCAAGTATAGGAAAATTATAATAGGAAAATAACATACAAGAACTTTTGCAAGACGTTTGTCTTTGTCTTGTACAATTCCTTGTTTTATACAAACCAAGACAAGTCAAACATGCCTTCCTTAAGTAATAGGACACACGTTTATCAAGCATAAAAGTTATCATCTCAATTTATTTATCCCGTGTCATTTTGACTTTAAACCGGGCCAAAATTCATCAAATATTTGATTTTCAGACATTTCCTGTTAAATTACCTTTAAAATTACTCGTTGATGTAAGTAAATATAGTAATTTGCTTGTAAAATTGTTTTTATTTAGAATTAAAAAAATGAGATTTTGAGTCGAGTCCGATTCTTGTGCTCAAAAGTTTGATGAATATTAGGCCAGCTTGAATATAATTAAATAAATCTTAGAGTTTTCCTTTTTTTGTCTTATTCTACCGTAAGTTTAAATATATTATATAGTCGCCTCCGAAAATACAAAACTAAATCTAAACGAGAATCAATAACTGGTACATATACAAGGCGATCGCTGTCACCGTATATTTGTATTCTCAGTGCAGAGATACAGGTTGTTCTCTTGCGAAATAATCCCAATATAAAAGGTATAAAAGTCGGTCCACAGGACATTTGATGTCGCAATATGCAGATGATACGTCTTTAATGTTAGATGGTTAAGAGAATTCACTTAGAAATTCCGTCTGGACTTAATATTATTGTATAGTTTCAATAAAAAAAGTAATACTAAAACATGTGAAGACTATGAATTATAATTGGAAAACGAATTTACAATCTGGGTGTATAACATTTTTTGTTGATCTCGAAACAATGTTAGATATTAACTACGAAGAAAAAACTCTTGGACCTAAACATAAGTATATTAATAAAACTTATCTAAAAGAATACTAACACCTATTGGAAAAAAATACAAAATAAAGAGCTTAGCTATGTCTAAAACACACCACCTTATTTTAACTTTACCAAATCGCTATGTCTAAAACAAACCACCTTATTTTAACTTTACCAAATCCCAAGCCAGACAAGATGCAAGAATTAAAGCAACCTTTTTTTTTAAAAAACTTTTGTTGGCTGGAAAGCATGATAACGTCAAAAGATTTACTATCTGTCTAAATTACTCGCAAGGTGGTCTTCAAATGATGGGGATTTGGACATATTTATTTCGCTCAACTTACTTGGATCAGAAGATTATTATCAGACAAAAAATAAAGAAGACCTCTCTGCATAATCCAGATATTATGGCCAGACACAATTCCATTTTTTTTAAAGATTTCGTATTTAGGAGGAATGACAATAAAGGAAATTAATTGACACTAATACAATCTAGACACACATTTAACATTCAAATCAATTTCGGCCAGCAGAGCTTATGGGATGCCGAGTTGTCCGTCACCCGTCGTTAACGTTTGCCTTGTTACTGCAATAGGGATTTCATTATTAATCGGATCTTTACGAAACTTTGCCAGTGTCTTTATATCAACGAAAGCTTGTTTGAAAACCAGCCAGATCGGATTAGTATCTCCAGAGTTATGGCCATTGATTTGCTGACAAATGCCATATTAAGCCTTGTGAACAATCTGACACCTTCATTTATTATTCGATCTTTACTAAACTTATGCAGATTGTTATCATCAATGAAAGCTCAGGAAAGATTGAAAACCAGTCAGATCGGATCAGTAAACTCATAGTTATGGTGCTTGTTTTTCTGGAAAATAAAGCGATTTTTTGCCTTGTAAACACTCTAGCACCTTCATTTATTATTTGATCTTTACCAAACACGGAAATATTGATATCATCAATGAAAGCTCAAACAAGTTCGAAAACCAGCCAGATCGGATCAGTAACACCGGAGTTATGGCTCTTGTTTTGCTGAAAAATGCCATTTCCTGCCTTGTGAACACTCTAGCCACTTCATTTATTATTTGATATTTACCAAACTTGCAAAGATTGTTATCATCAATAAAAGCTCGAATAATTTCGAAAACCAGCCAGATCCGATCAGTAATACCGGAGTTATGGTGATTGTTTTGCTGAAAATGCCATTTTCTGCCGTCTGAACACTCGAGTAACTTCTTTTATTATTTGATCTTTACCAAAATTTGTCAGTGTCTTTATATCAATAAAAGCTCGGACAAGCTTGGAAACCAGCCAGTTCGGACCAGTAACACCGGAATATGGCCCTTGTTTTTAGTTAAAATTGCTATATTTTGCCTTCATATTTCATTCAGTCTTTACCAAACTCTACCAGATTGTTGTTATTAATGAAAACTTGAACGAATTTGAAAAGCAGCCAGATCGGAAGATTTACACCGGAGTTATGGCTCTTGATTTTGTTGAAATATGCTATAATTTGGACTCGTTAACACGACAGGGCCTTCATTTTTCATTCAGTCTTTACTAGTTTACTACCAGATTGTTGTTATTAATGAAAACTCGGACGTGTTTGAAAACCAGCCAGATCGGAAGGTTTACACCGGAGTTTTCTGATATACGAGGGTGCTTTAAAAAGTTCTGCACTAGGCATATATCCTTTGAACTGGATATTACACTGAGATAAAGTAGTGTATTTATAGTACTACTGGGTTCGCTCTCTTAAATTTCACAACAGAAATGAAACATTTCCAGTTACTTATACCCCTGAATTACCTCCCCCTACCACACCTTTTGGATACTGGCATCTCTGAAAATGTCCTTGTTGCAAAACGTTGTAAAACATATTTGAATAATTTTATGCTTTTAAATTTTCTCTTGTTATTCGCTTATAATCCATGGAAATGAATGTCGAGAATTCGGAAAGGTCTTGCTGTAAACCAGATATGAGTGAATGCATATCCCTTAATTTTAGCGGAAATAACACTGATTTTCTTCATTTTGTTTACGGAAATGTTATAATATCTTTTAATAAATGTCGTAATTATTCTCATAGTATTAATATGTTTTCATATTTTTTTACAAATCCTAGTCCTTCAGTGTTTAAATTTCATATTCAACACATTATTGTAGAATTTTGCACAATGTTTAGTGAAAATATTAATCATCCAAAAACGCTATTTCAGAAGACTGCCCTTCCATTTAATGTCCATTTATCATTAAATTAATTTTACATGTTAGCTTAAAATGTTAATTTCTAAGACAATGCCTTTTCATCTACCATGCTTAAATTCTAAATCTTGTAATGCACAGATATAACTGGTAATGTTTGAGAAATTTCAAAGGTCTTCGACAAGTACTTAAAGAGAAACAGGCATTTAAAAAAGTAACAGTTAACATACCTGAAAAAAACTCAGGACGAAAATGCCTAAGTATGTATAAGTGATGTATATTAAATGTTCCATAACTTTCGTCACAGAAAAGATACAGCATTCATTGTACCATCAATGGAATGGTATTGAAACTTTCTTCATTTGGTACCAAACATCAACACTCACAACGAGCACATAATTGTTAAAACGCGTTAGTGACACAACTTATTGAATGACCCTCGTATGCTATAATTTGGCCTTGTTAACACGATATCGTAGTGGTTCATTTTTAAACTTTAACAGATTGTTAACATCAATGAAAGCTCGGACACAGTCGAAAACCAGCCAGATTGGACAATTAACTCCGGACTTATGGCCCTTGAATTAGTTAAAAATGCTATAACTGTCCTCGTTAAGACGATAGGGCATTCTCAACGTAGCTTTGCAGGGATGATCAGTACTAAGCCTAGTCGTGCATATCGTCACCTTTTTCTGGTGGACCAGGTATGATTTTGGCGGAGTTAGGACCTTTTAAAAGTTGTTAATACACAAACTTGTTCAATGAAAGTATTTAGGGATGATCAGTACCCGGCCTATTTGTGTATGTCGTCGCCGAGTTCCGACTGGATGATTTTTGACAGAGTTATAGCCCTTTAAATGTGAAAGTACACAAACATTGTCTGGACTAATTCTGCTGAATCCCTGGCTGGATATCAACGAAACTTGGCAAGTATGATCAGTAGCAAGCCTAGTTGTGCACATCGATGCCGTGTTTCATTTGAATAATATTTGGCGGAGTTATGGCCCTTTAAACGTTTTAATACACAAATCATTTCCAGACTAGTCTCTTCTGAACTGCTTGCCGGATTTCAAAGAATCTTGGCGGGGATGATGATTACCAAGCCTAGTTGTGCATGTTATCGCCGTGTTCAGGTTGAATGATTTCTTGCAGATTTATGACTCATCAACATTTTTAATACACTAACTATATACTAGTTCTACTGAACCCCTGGCCGGATATCAACGAAACTTGGCCAGTATGATCAGTAGCAAGGCTAGTTGTGCATGTCGATGCCGTATTCCATTTGAATAATATTTGGCGGAGTTATGGCCCTTTAAACGTTTTAATACACAAATCATTTCCAGACTAATCTCTTCTGAACTCCTAGCCGGATTTCTAAGAATTTGCCGGGGATGATGATTACCAAGCCTAGTTGTGCATGTTATCGCCGTTTTCCGGTTGAATGATTTTTGGCGTGGTTGTGCATGTCATCGCCGTGCTCCCCTTGATTTAGTTTTGGCAGAGTTATGGTCAAACACACAAACTCTATCCAGGCTTAGTTTTCCTGAACTTCTGGCCGGATTTCAACGGATTTCAATACTAGTTCCACACGTCATCGCCGTGTTCCTGTTGAATGATTTTTAGCAGAGTTAATGGCCCTTATACAGAAACTTTATCCGAAGTAGTTTTCATGAATTCCTTTCTGGATTTCACTGAAACTTGGCAGGAATGATCAGTACCAAGCCTAGTTGCGCATATTATTGCCGTGTTTCGTTTGAATGATTTGTTTTGAGTTGTGGCTCTTTAAAGGTTTCAATACACAAACTTTGTCCGGACTAGTTCACCTCAACCACTGTTCGTCTGTCAACGACACTTGATTACGCATATCTTTGTCGTGTTCCGGTTGAATGATATTTGGCGTGGTTGTGCATGTCATCGCCGTGCTCCCCTTGATTTTGTTTTGGCAGAGTTATGGTCAAACACACAAACTTTATCCGGACTAGTTTTCCTGAACCTCTGGTTGGATTTCAGTTTGTAAATTGTAATTTGTTATGACTGTTAAAGGGGTTGATGCACTATTTTCAAAAACAGTTTATTTTATTCAGGGATGATCAGTACAAGCCTAGCTGCACATATCGATGTCGTGTTCCCCACCACAGACTCTATATAGCCAGTAGAGCAACACAGGCCCTCATGGGATTCTTGTTTAGAATATGGAGGAATAGTGGCATCAATAAGAAGTTATCTAAATAAATTTAACTTCTCCACATTTCTCTACCATTAGTCCAACTCCTTTAATGCCCCTTCAAGCAAGAATAATTCTTACAGATGAAAAAGGATGCTGATTCATTTATGAAGCAATGCTGTCCAATCCAATAACACTACAACAGAGTTAGCAAAAAAACCATTGGATACATGATTTGCATATTACACACAATATATTCCGGTCTAAATTATTTCATCTACTATTCAAATCAATCAAAGACTCACATCTGCAGTGTTTCAATTTAGAATAAATCATAGAAGTTTGGGAACTATTTACATCAAAAAATGAAAATTTCTGATACCGATCTTTGCTCTTTTTGCAATAAAGATATAGAAACAATAAATCACCTGTTTTATGAATGTCATGCTGCAAAATAACATTGGCAAGCACTTGCAAATTTCTTTCATAATAAATGTAGGACATTAATACAGAATGGTCAGTAACTGACAACTTTGGAAATCCTAAGTAAGCTATTGTTGTAAATAAACTCTTCCTTATTGCCAGAAAATGTATATTCAATCAAAAATTAAAAAAATCAAAACTAATCCAACTTTAACATTTTTTAAACGCTATATTCAAATGCTGTGAGAAATGTATAGCCGGCAAGAATATGAAACAAGACGTTTTTGAAAAGCAATGGGAAAAATACTTTACTTTATTATCAACAAAATAATAAAACATATGGTGGACCTGACCTCAAGAAATACCCTTGTTGACTTGATGAATCCAACATCTGTTATTTGCAATTTATAAGATTCACACTTTGTGTCTTCGTTCTCCATTTACTCCATTAATACACACTATTTTCTCCTTTTTATAATGTCACTTTACATGTTTGTCATAGAGTTTCTATGTTAAACATAAAAAAGCTATTCTAACATCACATGCTTTTAGAATTTTAACAGATAACTGTTGTAAAGCTAAAACTTTATGCTATTCACCTTATAGCCCCTGAATACAGGGCACTATAGTATATAGCTTTATCTCCCTTGCTAGACATGGCTATGGAAATGTACTTTGTGATTCTTACACAAGTGAACGAAGTAAACTAAGTATAACATTGATGTGCTTATCTCCCCTGAATACAGGGCACTATAGTATCTTGCGTTATCTCCCTTGCTAGACATGACTATGGAAATGTACTTTCTGATTCTTATACAAGTGAACGAAGTAAACAAAGTATAACATTGATGTGCAGTCGAGAAAGATGCATGGTATTATTTTTCATGGACTTTGTTAAACATAGAACATTGACTAGTTTCCAATGAGTTCTCTCATTAAATAAAACCTTTATTATGATTAGTATAACATAGATTTGAAATTGCTCCACTATTCATAGAGACACATGTAATCTTTAAGTGTGGATGAAACTTTAAAATTAGCATCTAAATTTACTAATTAAGAGTCAAATTTGACTTTAGCATCTTTGTGTTTTACTTATATTGCCTATTAATGCTGCCCAGAGTAGGGTTTGGTGCACCCTAGAACCTGGTCTAAAACCCCAGCGGACTTTTTTGCCACTGACCGTTCCAAGGCGGTAGCACTATTGTCAACTCTTGTGTGTTTGTGATTTCTTATTTTGCACACTTTGCATTTTATTCATTTTATATATAGTTGTTCTTTATTTCTGTGTGTGTTTATGGTTGACTGTCGTCCTTGAATGGTACTTTTCCTGTTCGATATTTATATCTATATTTGAGCCTACTCTCATATATTGATATATAGACTTCTGTTTTATTAAAATAAATTAAAGGGTCTTTATATAGATTTTTCCTCATTACTTTTATCAGATTTAAAATGTTCTTGACTCAATTGATAATAATGCAAAATCAGTTTGATTTGAAATATTCAAATGTTTGCTAATATGAAGTGTGTGTAACGACATCTTACAAGGCCCCACATTGAGACTGCCATGCGTTCTCATACAAAAGCTACACATTTAATACAAATTGTCTTGGGATGATTGGAATTGAAACAAAACCCCTGTATACAATACTACACATGCAGAAATCTGGTGAAAGATCTGATCATGTCAGTCATATATGAGTCAGTAGTTCTTTGAAATCTTACTTTGACTATTATTATTTCTTTTTTTTGTCCACCTTCTCAACCCCTTTTATCTGCTCCTTTCTTTCGCCTCCCCTCACTCCGTCTCCCGCCAGCTCTGCTGTTGTCCGTCCTAATAGATAGTGATCTGTTGTGACATACTTTCTGCTGAAGCCTCGCTGTATACTCCTTTTCTACGACGACTCTCGCTGTTCACCCGCAGTTCAACTGATGTTTCTCTTTTTTCCTTTGTTTCTGGGACATTGCTGATATGTCTTCTGTTATTTTCTATTGCTATGAAACAGCCTCCCCATAGTACTCCATGGTAATCCATTCAAGCTACTCTGCCACTACTAGGCTACTGGCCACTGCATACTTTAGATGCGCCATACGAAGAACCAACGAATTTCTGTCTACGGCTTCCCTTCTTTCAGTGAACGTCGGCCTAACATCGTGAGGTACTAACTACTCCTGAAGCAAATTTGAGGGCCGAGAAGGTGGATTTTTGTCGAATGGTGATGAATGATAAGCAATGGATTAATGAAACATAATTTGGAGAGACCAGCATCTGGCAGGGTTTGAACCCACGACCTTCCGCTTGTGGGCCCAGTGCTCCACCACTGGGCTATAGAGGCCTCACTTTGACTATTATACTGATTATTGGATAGAAACAGCTAAACAATGACATATTAAGAGATAAAGAAATATTATGTCACAAATCCAATCACATATTGTTCCATGCTATAATTTTAATGGTATATATACTTTCATATATTACATGGTGTTTTACTTATGTTGCCTATTAATGATGCGTTAAATTGTTGGTTGAGAATAGGTCATGGCGGGGATTTCTTTATTTATGCTGTCCCGTTTTATTGGGATGACAGTAGGGTAAGTGTGAGATTTGGTGCATCCTAGAACCTGGTTTAAACCCACAGCAGGCTTTTTTGACTGTGACCGTTCCAAGGTTGTAGCCCTATTGTCAATCCATTTTTCGTGTTTGTGACGTCATATGCCTTCATTCCTTATTAACATTGCCATTCATGTTTGTCTTTTTGCGTGTTTTGGGGTTTACTGTGTTCTGTAAAAGCTGCATTTTCTGTTCGTCTTTTATACTTATTTTTTTTTCTAATGGATCTATCAAAGGCTTTCGACTGCCTTCCCCATAAGGCCATAAAAAAGGCCATAAAATGAATGTTTGTTTGCGTGTAAAAAACAGACAGTATTTCCTCTTTATATTTATTTGGTTTAACAATTGTTTTAGATAGGAATTTTATATAAAATGTTAATATATTCAACATTGCAATATACACCCAGTATATAAAAGAACACATGGTAGATTCTAAACAAACAGTTAAACTTTAAACAGCATTCACACAAATAATCTGACATACATGGAAGGAAAAAAGAGGCCTTTTCTACCTACCTACCCATTTGAAAAATCTAAGGTCCGGTTTGGGAAATATTTTTAAGTATAGCTTGGTATAATTATTTTAAAAGTAAAAGCATACGAAAACACTTCAAAATTTAACTATTTTATTCAAGAGTAAAAATAGACACATAAAGGTACCTTGATGGACGACTTCTTGTAGATTATAAAAGCTCGGTCTATTCGAAAATGCATGTCAGCTGTCTGACATCTGGAAGCCAAAGGGTCAACATTGGCGAATTGTTCAAAATAATTTATTTGTTTGTTTGTATGGTGGTTGACGTCATTTTTAACACATGTACGGTTATATATGACGGTCGTTTTTTTGTGGTGGATGCAGACTTTTCCTGGGTAGAACCAGTACTGTACACCTCCCTCCATTCGTAAGAATCGACACTTCCTCACTTATTTTACAGCATCGACAACACTTTATAACTATGCGGACTACACTACTTTGTCATTTGCACGCACACATGAAGTTTGTTGATGGCTGAATGGTGTTTTACGTCATTTTCAGCACATTTAAGGCTATATATGACGGTCGATTTTTTACAAGCGGAGGCAGACCATCACATATTTTGCAAATCCCCATATTCCAAGCCAAAACAGTAGTTGCAAAACATATAAAGAAAATAGATAAAAAACACATAAAATGCGAGAGCAATGTCACCCTTCTTAAGGTTGAGCAGAGTTCTAAGAAGATAGGGCATTGCTCAAATCTGCTATAGTCTCGAATGACACAAGGTAAAACTTTTAAAAGTAACAGCAATGTAAACTTCAACTTTTAACTATTTTATTCAAGAGTAATATGAGACAAATAAAGGTCCATTAATGCATGCCAACTTATGATCCGCTGTCTAATACATAGAAGCCAACGGGTCAACATTGGTGAATTATTTAAAATAACCAATATAGTTCCACAGCGCTTCAAGGTCGATGTTAAATATGTGTATGAATGACATATCACGTTTAAAAGTCTCACCGTGATACAAATCAGTAGTGTCATGTTTACTGGTCCTTTGGAATCAACGAGTCCAGTATAGGTGGCTTTAGCCGGTTCTAGGGGCGTGAGAGGTGTTGCTTCTTCCATACCTCCCATGAACAGACTCAATACAATCGAGTCTGCTACTTTATTCTCTTTGTTGTGTTTGTTTGCTTCCAAAGAATATCCTTAGCAGTATTTATTAACATTCAGACTAGCGTTCATTTAGTGCAGGTGGCGGCTGTAAAAAGTCCCCCAAGTCTACAAATCAATAGGTTATTTTTATTTGTCCTTTAGGATGAAGGAGCCCAAACTAGTGGCTTTGAAGGAGAAAATGAGAAAAATGGTCTTAGAGAAATCACAGCAACCAAACGCAATGGCACCGTAGAACCGCATTGTACCATAAACAAAGAGCAAATTAACTATACAGTGAAAAAGACACTACACACCACAAAGAGTGGTGAAGACATGGTTACCGACTACCGTGAGTAGGCAATATATAATATGGACCACAGGTTAGCTTATAGCTTAAATCGATTTCAAGTGTACATTATGGAATCTAATCTCAGTTCTAATCTCTATTATCCCATCTTCAGCGCTCAAATTGACAAGACTAAATAAAAGAACATCCAATCAAAAGGAAATATCTTACAATAAATTCCACATCCAGAGAAATTAGGAAACGATACACGTATATGTTATTGTAAAACTACTAAAAAACATAATTAGGAACCCCTCATGATGCATCCAGAATACCTCTTACCGCTTGGAACAGTCAGTGGCAAAAGGGCCGCTGGAGGTTCAAATACTGATAAAGGTGATCATAATAGAGCAACAAACACAATTAAGAGAATAAAGCAGCAGACTCGGTTTTATTGAGTCTGTTCATGAGAAGTAATGAAAGAAGCAACACTTCTCACGCCCCCTAGCACTGGCTTAATCGGTATTCTACTTTAAAGCCACCTATATTGGGCTCGTTGATCCCAAAGGACCAGTAAAAAATAACAAACCAGGTTCTAGGGTGCACCAAATCTCACTGTTACCAAATTGTCATCCCAATAAAAACGGGACAGTGTAAGTATAAAATATCCCAGCCGCCAGGTTATATTCTCTAACAAACAAGGCAGCATTAATATGCAATATAAGCATAACACATAAATGATCATGTATATATGAATGTAAAAAACAAAAGCCTAGAAAGCCACAAAGAAGATATTGATATATAATGACTTGGCAGAAATCAGAGCAACAAGAGAACAAACAATTTTTAATGTTTTGTACTATTTATCTTAAGAAATTTATGTCTTTAAGCGGACTTTGATTTTATTATTTAATGTGTTCATATAAAAGGAAGGTAACTCTCTAAAGATATAGCAATTTAGACAAAACGAAATATTTTATAAACTATTGCTCAAAACAAATTACTTAATGACTTGGCAGAAACCAGATCAACAAGAGAACAAATCGTTAAGGGCATGATAATACAAGATTGCTGCCATGTTAGGCCATGTTACGTTCGAAGTTTTCCTGCTCGTTATGTTACACATTTGTTGAGATTTAATTTGAGGTCAGAAACTTTCCATACTCTTTAAATACATTGACTATAGCGAAATAACCCTCTTCAGATAGTTGCATTAACGCAAAAAATCCAGACATGTATAGTGTACACATGTACATTTGTAAACCAACACATGTCAACTCCAGCATTGTATACTGTTCACATGTACTCGTGTCAGTAACCCAACAAATGTAATCTCCAGCCTTGAATAATATTCCCATATACACTTGTAAACCAACATATGTATACATTGTACATATCTACATTTAAATCCGCATGCTTCAGATCGAAAGAGTACACATATACACGTCTAATTTTGACATGTCTCAAGTTAACATGTCCAAAGTCCGTATAAATAAAGCTTCTTAGCAATATCTTAACTTAAGTCAAATAATATTGCTTATAAGGTTATGGATAAATAAAACATACACACTTCAGTTGGTTCATGAATACGGGCCACAAAACACGAAATACATCTATAGATGGTTTCACCCCTGATGACCTTATCTCGTAAAATGACGTCCATATCCGAACCTCGCGAAGGTGGCCGCTGGATGTTTATCCCGAAACAGACGGACAATCTCAAACCAGTATGCATCCCTTCAACTTCATTTGCGGGGTATAACTACGTAGAGGGAAATGGATACCATTGTCGTTCACTCGTTTTTACATTGAATAACTCTGACATATATACATCCATTGTTTCTTTTAGCGATGTTTGCATATCTGTAAACAGGTTAATCACAAAATGCTTTTTCCTAAAGGAGAAAACAATAGGCGAAATGAGCAAAACGGTATTGAATTGAAAGGAGAGGTTATAAAGCCTGCATCACAAGAAACGTTAAAAAAACTAAATTAAAACGTATAAAACGTCTCCCAGGGGTAATTAAACGATTCTCAGAGCCTTTAATGGCTGGCGTAGTGGAACCACATATTCGAAATTAAAGTAAGAAAAGTATATATATAAATCGAACGGGAAATATAGCATTCAATGATCTCATTCAACCAACAATGCATCGAAACAAACAACATTCCACGGGTAATAACTAATAACTTATAGGAGGCAAGGTAAGTGACGTCACAAACATATTAAACGGGTTGACAATAAGTGTACCGCCTTGGAACGATCAGTGGCAAAAGAATCCGCTGGGGTTTAAACCAGATTCTAGAGAACAGCAAACCTCACTCTTACACTATTTCATCTCAAACAAACGGGACAGTGTAAATAAAGAAACTAGGCAGTAGACAATATAAGTACAACACAAAGATGATCATGTATATATGAATAAAACAAACAAATAAACATAGAAAGCCACACGCCAAGTATTGACTTGTCAGAAGCCAGAGCAACAGGAGAATAAACCATTAAGGGCATGGCAAGACAAGATTAGAGGCAAACATCCTACGTTATTGTCCTTTAAGGATTAAGGTAGACGTCCTCATAGGGTCCGCTATCTCACCGGTCATCGCACAAGCAAAACGTAAATCATAGTGGCGGACTGTAAATGGGTCAACCACTAAACATGCAGTGCGTTGCAAAATAATGGGGTCGGTCATAAGAAGACGAAGTATTTGATATCTGTATATAAACATCGGACTCAGCAACATCCAGTGATCGGAATATATAACAGTTCTGATTGCAAACACGGGGAATGTTTTACCGCAGCCACTCTGCACAGGCATCACATTTTTTTGAAAAGTTAAAAAATACATAACATATAACGATAATTAATTGGGTAGATTTAGACTCTCCTCTCACAATTCTGCCATTGAAAATGATAGATATCTTAATGTCCCGCGAGAAAATAGGAAATGTACACATTGCACCCGAAATATAGTAGAAAAGTAATACCATTTTTTGCTTGTATGTCCAATATATAGGCACTTAAGACAGAACTATTTTAAAGCTTACTTTTGCAGATGGTCTACGATAAACAAATTTGATTCATTAATGTCTAATAACTCGAACAGAACATCTATAAACTTATCAAAATATGTTTACTATGCATTTAAACTTAGAAATGAAATGCAAGATTAAAATTCTTTTTCACATTTCAACCTTTTTTACGTTTAATTTGTTTTAGCTATAACGCTTCTCTGTAAACTTAAATGTAGATTTTGTATGATACGATTTTTTTAATATTTATTTTCTCACATTTTTCTTTGATGTTCTCACTGTATTGTATATGTATTGTGTACAGGCTATAAACGTTGTACTGCATGTTTAATGCTGAATAAAATACGATAATTCATGCATTATTACGCCATTAGTCACGAATGCTAATTACATAATTAGGTCATTAGTTATGAATGCTAGTTACCTTATTAAGCCATTAGTGCTGAATGATAATTACATTATTAAATCATTAGTCTTGAATGATAATTACATAATTACGTCATTAGTTATGAATACCGGTTACATTATTAAATCATTAGTTATGAATGATAATTGCGGTCAACGCAGGAAGCAAACAAATAACATACAACTATTACAAAATCAACTCTAGAAGGGCATGAACAATATTTAGATATGAGAAAACAATACTATTGAAAGTAATAGTTCATTTATCACCCTGCAATCAACACTGATAAGGGACATCCTTTTATAGCAACACAAACAACCAAGAGAATAAAGTAGAGGCTCGGGGCTGGCGTGACGCAGTCGGTAGCGCGGCGGATTTGTAACCGGAGGCCCCGGGTTCAATCCTCCGTGGTGCCACTGAGTTTCGTCGGTGTGTTCTTGGACAAGACACTTTCCCTTAGCCTCGTCCGTCGGATGGGGACGTAAACCGGGCGGTCCCGTGTATCGATCTATCATCCGAGCACGTTAAAGAACCATAGGAATCTATTCGATAATAAGCACGGTTCCCGGATTCCTATGTATCCTTCCCCTCTCTCTGGGGCGGCTCTAAATAACCTATACTGTGTTGATGAGCCGTTAAACAACATTCAATTTAATTCAGTTCATGAGAGGTAATGTACATGCAACACCTGGCATGCCTCATAGCCCCGGCTTAAGCGATATTAACCTATATCATTATATAGTATGTGATATCTCACACTACTTATGTATTGTACAGTGGAACTATACGTATTTCATTGTTTAAATATAAATATAATGAAGAAAAAAACACGTTTAGCACGACTGTTTAGGGAGATAGATTAAGCATATGAACCCTTTATACAATTGTTTGAATATATTATAAATGCTAGGTAAGGATGTGATTTTCAAAATGTTGTGTTATTTTATTATTTTCTAAGGAAAGTACAGTGCTTTGGGGTGTATAGAATCATTTGTAGTAAAGAATCAGTTTCTGTTTAAAATCAATTTCCTAAGCTCATATATTTTAGATTATTTTAAAACTTTCCAGGCTTGAAGATATATCATATAAGCATACATTTATTCAACGGTGAAATTATTTGGGACATTTTCCCATGTAACATATATCACTACGTGCAACACCTCTCAGAAAAAATGATTCTATACTACCTGAATGAAGTGTGTTTTTGAAACGAAAAATTCATACTGTCACAATAAACTCAGAAATAAATATTTGCTGTTTTAACAAATGTTAGGGACAAAAGTCAAAATGCAATCATCATTTAAGGTAACTTGTTGAATTTTGGCACTTTTAAGGATAAAAAGAAATTATGTAAATATTGGTGCAAAAACGCCTATTAAAAAATCACAGCTTCAGGACAATAATTTTATAAATTTTGCTATCATACAACTAAAAAGGTGAATCTAAATCAGAATTTAAATAAACATTTTCCTTTCATTTTAAAATGAGACGTTTAACCCAAGTGATTCTATACCCCCCAAAGCACTGTATCAGAATTACCTCCCATATATTAAGCACAGCTTATTTCATTACACAACCGTATTGCTTTGAATAAATTTAATGTTTGGCATTGACAAGAACTGTCCAGTCTGTCATTGTTTAAAAACCGCTAATATGTGTTAACAAACGATTGTTATTCTCAATGAAAAATACTCCAAATTTCGTAATTTTAAAATTACCTCCCTTTTTATTTAATTAAGAATGATTTACGATTACCTATACAAGTATGTTCCCATCATATTTGCTTCATTTTTATCCCCGAGTATGTTTATAAATGACTTTGTAGCATTATTATTGGTCATATCTCTGTCACTTTATTATTGACCCCGAACATACACAGCTTTATATCTCGTCGATGGAAATGACATGCATTTTATGTGCTAAATTTAGTTTGCTCAGTATAGATTATATAATCAATAAATGCACCCATTTAGTGCTGCAAATCAGTATTTCCCTATTAAAAATATAATATATAACGCAATTGAAGGATCAGGGTCGATATCAATACCAGATATACAAAGGAAAAGCAGAAAGGCTATAAAATCCACTGCCCCGACTGCACGGAAGACTCCACGGGTAACGATATAGGACCCTCTATTTTTTCCGATGCCCGTTGCAACAACGATAAACACCAATGTCAATCATCTTGAATCGTCGTCGTCTAAATGCGGTATATTATCAGAATCTTAATTGCGGCATATTTTTTTTCTCGGAAATTATGGACTATTTGACAATCTGCATAATTTATGATAGTATCTAGAAGCATTTTAAGAAGGATGTTGCATTAGTGGTGCCTGCAACGGTCCATGATTGTCTAAAAGGTTACATAGATATTTATCATCACAGAATTTCTGTTTTCCATAGAACTACTTTGAATACACGACTTTGTAATTTAGAAAAGTATATTCATAATTTAGTTAGTTTAAATACAAAACTTGTCTGATATTTCTTTATTGTTTCTAGAACAAGAATGACAGCAAAGCATTACATGAATAGCTTTCTGTTACTAGTGTGTTTATATTTTACTGCACACATAAAGGCTTTATTGAGTGGGCCTCATAATCTGAATCAAACATTGAATATCACAATTTTCTCATGAAATAGCATGGCTAACAGTGATTTACCGTTCGGGAAAATGCTTTCCCCTGAGAACACGTTATGGCACTTATTATCTGACCAGTTTTCGTCAGTTTTTCTATCATTCAGCGTTGGGCGTTTACCTTGTACAGACGTTTTCAGATATGTTTTGATTTTTTTGAAAAAGGAAATGGATTGTTGACATTATCTAAAGGATGACTGATATATACACATATTAAGTTATACTTGTATATATACTCGGTAAAAAAAGTTTTGGACCAGTGTATATACAGTCATATAAAAATAAAACTAGTGGATAAAATTTAAGTATCTTTTTTTAGTAACCAAGGTCTATTCTATCCGGTTAATTTGGTACCAGGAACATTAAATTCCAAACAAGATTTGATTTTAAAAAAATATCGCGAACACACAAAGGGTCTGTAAAAAATGTTGCAAAGTCCATACAAAGTAACAGTTACGGACACATTCGAGTAACCAATAAAAATATTATTATTTTTCGCAAACTTTCATTGTAAACGATAATTATTGTTGATTGTTGATCTATTGTGAATTATCACTGAGATAATAAGGGTTATGGTCGAATGTCATGGTTCAGCGATCATTGTACGGGTTCGAAAACTGCCATGGTCCAAAACTTCTTTTACAGAGTATATAATAAGAATGTTAAATTTCTTTGTCATTTTGATACATGTATCATTGGATATAGTTATCCTAATGTACTATTATAAGTTTAGATTTACACTGTGTGCAGATGTAGAGAAACAGATAACATAGTTATTTCCAAATGACTATTTATCAGTTCGCGCAAGCGACTTCGTATTAGAACGGCTGTAATACTTGACAAGTATTTGTTAGCTTGGTATGGTTCAGAATATCATTTTTAACAATGTGTTTCATAATTAATAAGACATTAATTTTGAAGATTTACGTGTACACAGTGTAAATGGATGTTGTTGTTTTTCGATGTAACATTATATTTGAACATGAATATAATTTGATTGATGCATAAATGTCTGTCAGCGTACGCTTGTCCAAGCGCTCTATTCCAAATAATAAATTATGAATTTGTCATATTGTTGTTATATTTGTATTGCAAATATGGTTTGGTCAGGGTAATACTCGATTTCCTCTATGAGCTGGTGAACATGAAGTTACAAATAAAGACAGGCATACAAAGAAGAAGGCGATTTAAATAACAGTAGAAAATTGGCAAACTGAGAGTAAACCGATATTCTGTGCTTATTATTTTTAACACAATTTGTTCACGTCCAAAGCTCGTTTTTCTATGATTATATGCAGATACTTTCGGAGAAGATCCTAATGTCGCAAACCGATTCTGCATATGTTGATCATAAAGCATTCTTTTATTCGATTTAACTGTAGCTTGGTAATATCTTCATGATTTCACCCAGAATTAAACCAAGATCATTCAAAAGACATTTAACCCGATAATATCCGGCTGCTGATCAGTCATTTTCTCAAAAACACCACTTTATCACATAAATGGAATGGTCTAAATTCAAAGAAAGAACAGTCCATTATTTATATGTAGATGGTTAAGGGTTAACTTGACCTGCCCAAGACTCATTGTTTTTAAGGCGGATTTTATCCTGTAATACTTTATAAATAAATAAGTTTGGAGATTTAATAACTTTAAATCAGCAATGCAAAATTCGTTCTTTACGTAATATCACCTAATGCCCGATAAACAGCCGCAGTTGAAATATGATATCTCACGCTGAGAATCAGTTTCATTTTTTTAAAAATATATTCTTTCAATGTCTGTTGAATCCATGAACGTATTACTTTTTCACTGATATTAAACTGACAACTGCAAATAAACAGTTAAGGGAAACATAGCTGTCAAGGCCCAGTGAAAGTCAAACGTGAGATGGGAGTTAAGGGACGGTTGCCACTTGGTTCAGTGGAGGGTAAAGCCCGCTTAAGTCCTAGACGGTCTGTGTTTGAATTTCCGAAATTTTAGCTTTGGGGTATACCTGTTATAATATTCATATGTCTATATATTTAAGTCACACAAGATACGGAAGTGATACGGCAATCATGGCCTAATACATTTTATCGATTTTTGATGTAAAATATACTCAATTTTATTTAAAAAACCGCAGCCAAGAAACATTTTGGTCAAATTTTCAGAATGCTTGAGAATGTAAAATGTATGCGTGTGACCGTGACTTGACAAATAAACGCTTGTGTCTCATGGGCGTGAGACTTGACAGGTATGCTATTTTTTACGCATAGCATTTTAACATTATAAAAATATAGTACCAGGTAATGATGTTCTGGAAATATAGTACACAAATAAATCTTAGGACTCTTTTTTGAGTCGACCGAAGTCTTAATTTAAGTTTCCATTGTATCAGTAAGAGCATGCATAATCAGACAGATATTGAACTGTTTTTTCCTATCAATATTCAGTATATAACTTTATCTTGAGATAACATTTTTGATTACATCATTAGCACAAGATTCTCTAGATATATCATTATCCATAACTAGGACAACATATTTGACGGAAGACATAACAATTTAATTTATTGTAAAATCTTTTCCCTTTTTTATTTGCCTTTCAGTTTCAAATAAAATGCACTCTGTTTTTCCTAAGTGAATAGAGAGTTTATTATCAATGGGACATTTATTGTAAGGTTCTAATTCTTCGCCTAATTTACGTGAAATATCAATGTTTTTAATCAGAAAAAATAATTGCACTGTCATCTGCATACAGAAGTAATTTACAATCTTTACTAATACTAATTGGCATATCACTGACATAGCAGAGAAACAGCAGATGGCCTAAAATACTACCCTGAGGAACATCGCATGTTACAATAATTTGAAAAGGTATCACTTATATGCATAACTTGGGTTCTACCAGATAAATATGAGCTAAACCACTCTACAGACTCCACGCCCATAGTCTCGAGCTTTTGACACATAATTTCTTGATCTACAGTATCAAATAACTTCTGCAAGTCTAGCAATGACATCCTTCTACAAAGACCTATATATGTCTTAGTTAATGTAATCAGTTAGATGAATGAGACAGAAGTCAGTAGAGTAGTTCGCCTAAAACCAGACTAAAATACATACACTAAACTGTTTCTTACTAAAAATGATTCAAGTTGGTTCTTTCTAAAACCTTAACAATAATACATACAATACTGACGATCCTGTAATTCTGATCTGCAGCTCTTTTTATGAAGCGATTTAACTCTGACTGCTTTAAGTTCATTTGACACATCATTAATTAACATATTTACAATAAAGATGCCTGGTATTTTCAAAAATCGCCTTTAACGAACCTTGCAGGTATATTTTCAATTCCTGTACATTTTGAAGGATTTAATTAAAAAAGTTCTTTGAAAATATAGTCTTCACTGACAGTATGTAATTCAAATTTATTTGATTTAGGATTTCTGATTTGCTTCCAAGGGATCCCCTTTTCAGTATTTGTTTATAAAATTGCCGAAATAACTCTAAATGTATATTAGAAGATTTAAAGCATGTAGGCAGTTTTTAAACTAACATGGATGCTACATTTGAAAAAAAGTTGTTAAAATGATCATCAATGATTTTGATATCAAACCGACAATAGGGTAAGAGTCAGGTTTGGTGCACCATAGAACCTGGTTTAAACCATCAGCGGCCTTTTTGCCACTGACCGTTCCAAGGCGGTAGCCCTATTGTCAACCCTTTTATGCAAGTGATGTAATATTGTACCTTTTATTATCCCCTACGAAGTCGGAGGAATATAATTTTGGCGTTGTCCGAACGTCCGTTCAACCGTTCGTCCGTCCGTTACAATTTCCGTGTCCGCTGCATAACTCTGACATGCATTGACGATTTTGAAATACATTGGCACATATACTCATCTCATCAAGACGACACGCAGAACCCAACACCCGGATCTGTATATTTCTTAGATGCATATAATAAGGTCGATTCCGTGTCCGCACCATAATTATTCCATGCATGGAGCGATTTTGAAATAAATTGGCACAAATACCCATCTCATCGAGACGACGTGCAGAACCCAATCCGGGTCGCTATCTTCAAGGTCAAGGTCCTAAAAGTAATATACTCGTTCGTCCGTTACATTTTTGGTGTCCGCTGCATAACTCTCATATATGCATAGATGGATTTTGAAATAAATTGGCACATATACTCATCTCATCAAGACGACATGCAGAACCCAACACCCGGATCTGTAGCATTAAGGTCAAGATCATAAAGGTAATCATAAAGGTCATATACTTCTCAGATGCATATAAAAAGGTCCATTTCTAGTCCGCACCATAACGTTTACATGCATAGAAGGATTTTGAAATAAATTGGCACAAATATCCATCTCATCGAGACTACGTGCATAACCGTTGTTCTGATGTGTCTATAATAAGGTATTTTGTGTTCACACTTCCATAACTCTAATGTTTGCAGGGATTTAGTAATGCATTTCAACAGATACACAAATACTCAAAGAAAAGGTTATACGTCCAACAGGAAGAGTAGCATTCACAGAATACAGTCACTCCAACAAGTATTACAAAGCAAAGGTGATACAAAAAGTACATCACAAATCAATTTAGTGAAAAAGCACATCACAAACATATAAGGGTTGACAACAGGGGTACCACCTTGGAACGGTCAGTGGCAAAAGAGACCACCGGGGAGTTTAAACCGGTTCAAGTGTGCACCAAACCTCACGCTTACCCTGTCATCATCCCTAAACAATAGGACAGTGTAAATAGAAATAATCCCCGCCTAGTTAACCCCTCGGGCAAAAAAAGCCACATATACTCATCTCATCATCACGACTTGTAGAACCCAACACCCGCATCTGTATCTTCAAGATCACGGTCATATACTTATAGATTCAATAAAACCGAGCCTGCTACTTTTCTCTCTTGTTTGTGTTTGTTGCTTCCAAGGGTTCACCTTTTCAGTATTTATATTCCTATAATAATGTCTATGTTGTGTCCGCTCTGGGAATATACCATGCAATTTTGTAATGGAATGATTCACATTCATTAAAAATTAACTTGTTTTGTATGTGTTCGTCTGTATATACCCAGAAGACAATGAACACTTCGTCGTGGGATATCATTTCACCGAATTTCTTATTAATCTTTGTAATTGTTATTTGTTTCTGTGCATATTTGTGGTTGACTGTGGTCCTTGAATGCTACATTTCTTGTTCGATTTTTATATCTATATCTTTTTTTATCTTTATCTATATTCATAACTATATTTAGTGTGGACTGTGCTTTCTTGCTGTAACAAATTGTTTTATGTGTTGCCATGGCTTTTTAGGTTTGCTTTTGTTTTCTTCAAGTTTATTTGTCAGATAATCAGATTTAGCGTTCTTTTATTCTCTTTGAACTTTATTTCTTAACATACACAATTTCTTCTCCTTTTTGAATTTATAAGGGTAAACATCTATTTCTTTAATGAGTTCAATAATTTCCGAATTTAACATGGTTCAGACCTTTGTTTCAATCTAACATCCTTGACAGGAGCAACAGAATCTAGAATTTTTGTAAAAAATAATTTTAAAACAAGCCCATGCAGAGTTCACAGTTTGTGCATAAAAACACCTGACCAACAGTATAATGTTTCAATGATCTATTGGTAACTGTGTTATGACTATTAAATTGACCTTTCATATTTTTTCTAGTACACCCAATAAGTAAATAATCACTAGCACCAACAGGCAAAATACCAGACTGAATTGTTGTATCTTGGTGACTACATAAAATGTGATCAATAAAAGAAGATGAGGTAGGAGTATACTCTTGTAAGTACTTCTATTATCTGCTTTAGTTTACACATATTTAAAATGTGTTCATATTTTCTACATAATAATGGGATTTGTTCTCCTAGGGAACAAATACTAATTATTTCAGGGGGTGGAAATCAGCGATTATTATGAACGTGTAATTCTAACGCATAACCTCTCTTTGCAGTGATCGCCATTTTGTAAGTATCGATCTGTTTTTGTGTTCTGAAAATCGGTATTTAATTGTTATCTCCAAACTACTTGTTGATAATACGCATCAAATATTAATGCTGAATACTTGTTACATGTCGCTATACCCTGCTTATGTTCGCAATGGCCGTATTGTGCTACGATGTTGACCGATTAGGAATTCTCAATCAGACAATGCAAAAGGAACGACAACTCTGGTTATTTATTGGAATTTGGAGTCGTGCAGGTTTGCCAAGGCTGTGAACTTATTTAGACATATCAAATTATACGTATGTGTAACATTATGTTTAAATAATATCCGACAGGTATTTATGTGTATATAATAACAGAGTTTTGAAACGAAAGTGTTTATTTCGATTCTTCTGTCATAGCCTAACAGAAGTATGCCACTGTATGTGCTATTGCTTTTAAATGAAAGTTGATTCCAGCTTATTATTTTGTCATTTCTGTATCGAACACAAGTCGACAATATTACAATATTGTATTAAAGGAAAGTGTGGATGTCAATTGTTGGGTCATAGCCTAACATAATTCTTTCCAAGTTAGCTGTACGGTATTTAAATGATATCTCCAAATAAATTGTTAATACGCATCAAGTGTTATTGAATGAGTGTGTCAATGGGCACATCGATTTCTTTTACATCATTCATCCAGGATGCTTTGGCCTTATCGTATATGCACATTTAATTTAGATGACTAATATAATAATAAGAATAAAAAGTAAATAAAATAACGTTGTATATACATTTGTAAACTACTAAATGTGTTTGTTTTATCGTTGATAAAGCGGCCGGGACATGCTGGATGGTGGATGACCTTGCCAAGGCGGCGATATAACTTAGCTTCAGTTCTTAAAAAATATTATAGTAACACATATCTTTAAATAATGTACGAGAGGTAGGTGTAATATTTGAGTCAGAACTTGAGGTGTTAATTTCCATTTGTCTGAAATAGCCTCACATAAGTATGGCATTATATAGGGTGGCATTGCAAGCGCAAGGCTATCGCGTCAGAATGTTGCAATGTGTTGATGTCGATTTCTGGGACATAGCCTAACATTATTCTAAAAAACAAAAACAAAAAATACATAAATATAATGTTCTGTTATTGCATATTAAATTTAGTCAATTTATTGAAGCTCGCGACAGTATTAATATATATTATTATATATTAATATATATATATAATCAATAAACAATAAAAAAAATAAATAATAAAATAATAATATATAAACATTATCCTGTCTTACTGGAGTACAGGGCTCGAAATCAGCACTAGTCCTGTAGCCCGAGGCTAGCAAAAATGCTGCCGTGCTAGCAAAGTCTGTGTCTGGGTAGTCCCGATGGGCCAGTAACAAAACTTATTCAAGTAAGAAATAAATTATAAATCGATAGATTATGTAGTGACAGCACTGTCTAACCTTACAGGTCTTTTAACAACCTGATATTTCCAAAGTTTCACTAAATGTAAAACTTGAATAAAGAAACCGAAACTTGGATTAAAATAGTAATTTCTGTTGAATATAATCTTGGGCTAGTACATTTTGAGCAGGTCTAGTGATTTTACCCAATTACTACTAGACCGGTGGTCTAGTAAACTAAAAATGTTAATTTCTAGCCCTGGAGTAGCATCATTAAACCATTTGCCACTGTTTTCAGATCATGCCAAAAAAAGTATCGCAAAGTCCGTATGCTCGGGGGAGAGGGACAAGAGAAATGCAAGATAGAGTGGATCTGAAGATAATGGTTCTAACGGCACTCTAGCACTTTTGACCAAGTAACATTGGTCCCGTGGCATTACTGGGAACAATGGACATACAATCTGCATTTAAACGGATGCAAATCAATTTTCATAGCTTTTGAGTTGTTGAGTTATAAGATATTTTATAGTTGTAATCAATATCATAGTGACTTAGTGAGCAAATGTTCTTTTTATATTGTGCTTTAATTTCTGTATTTGCTTTACCTTCACAGGGCTAAATTTCAGGGTCAAACATGTTTTTGTTTAGATAAATTTGCCAGGTGTTTTTCTATTTAGCAATTTATTTCAGTAATCAGTTTTGCCGAAAATACAGTCTTAAGAGTCCAAGATTCATGTAAAGCCACTCGCTTTACAGCGTTATGTCGTGGTATCTCAAGAGTTTGTGGGAAAATGTTTAATCGTGTGATCATGGGAGGTCAACCAGGATCAGAATGTGTAAGGCGAAGACGCAGACTGCGAGTGTAGTAGCCAACTGGTTTCGCAAATTTGTGGCTAAATGAACAGATGTCTCAACGCTAAGGGAACAGGGCTCATTTTTAAACACTTTATTATGGTTTTTAATTCAATTAAAAACTACAGCAACAACAACAGATAACAACAACACAGAACATACATTCTTTCTATTAACTTTAGAGAAATATGCTTTTTCTACAGTGGGTGTCGGCTTAGAATTAAAGTGAACTGAATTGGGTTTTAAGGCGCACTAACACATGAAAGGTTATATGGCGCCTAACAGGAATGATTTAAAGTGAACCAAATTCTTAGTGTGTGTAAAGTGGTGCGCTTTTTGTTGTTGCAGTTATAACAAACCGGTATAAATTGTCCCTTTTTACACTTGGAGTATGCAAATGCATGAATGTTGGTTAATGAATATACTAACTTTACACCAGGAGTCTGAAATGGCTGAAAACGGTATATACTACCCGTTATGTTATTTTACACCCAGAGTGTGAGAATGTCGATGAGCATGTAATTAATATGTCGCCAGGACTTAGATATCTCCGCACTAGTGTTTATGTCGAAGTATATTGACAATACGTTATAATACAACTGCATTTGCTTATTATTGACAACTGGCGGCGTGTTGGTTGCAGGTCT
Source organism: Cyrtodaria siliqua (assembly GCA_037043455.1). Lineage (NCBI taxonomy): Eukaryota > Metazoa > Mollusca > Bivalvia > Adapedonta > Hiatellidae > Cyrtodaria > Cyrtodaria siliqua. Next base: position 39,734 of record JAWPHD010011554.1, read on the forward strand.
ATGCTATTTTTCTTTTGTCAAATTGATAGATATATGTCAGTTTGTTTTGCTTATTACAGATATTTTTCTACTTACTGCTGTGTCTGCTGCTGCTATAACAGTATAAATGTCCTAAATTGTTTCGTCTAGCGGTCAGCTTTACACATTTATTCTGTTTGTGTACAATGATGTTTTCATTCAGTGGCTGTTGTTTTTATACAGAGTGGTGGCTGATGCTGTTTTAATTATAATTAGATCTCTGTGTTATAGGTTATTTTACGCCATACCTTGCACTTCAGTTTGTCACCATCACGATGCCGAAAGGCCAATCAACAATGTTCCTATGTCGAATAACTGGGTATCGAACATGCGGTTGCGAGACGTACCATAGAGACCTTCAGTAGTTGGTATCATGTGTTAAGCTCTCCGTTTACAATTTGCTAGTATAAATGTTAGCCAGGAACAAACATTTAGACCTGGTTTATGAACTAAGTTAATTGCAGACCAGACTCGTACTATGAAAGCCACAGTGAATATGTCACACGGAACTGTATACAATTGGGCTCCTGCCGTTTTTGGTCGAAGAGTTTATGGACATTTAGTTTTCTATTGTAAATGTCATCAAAGTAGGCCTATATCACTATCTTGTGTTGAATTTTGGAAATATATATTGAACTGCTTAATTTCTTGCCAATGAATGTATATAGTGGCATTTCATTGTTCAGGAACAAGGAAGTAGATGATGCTTTGTTGCCTGGTAATTTGTATTTCTATTAAGGATGATAAATAGTGGGGCTACCCAAGCATTATTTTAACTTGAGGCTTTTAAATTAATCCTAACGAAGCAAAAGTCGAGGTTTTCATGTTAAATATTGAAATCTTATAAAAGTTCGTGTGTTTGTTGTTTTTAAGACAATGCTGTATTGGGATGATGTACAATTATTATCAAGGCAAGCCTTGTTTGTGAATGGTTTACAACAAGAAATTCAATTTTTTATAAGTTAAATTGAAGAAATTATACATTCAACCTTTAAGATTGGCTGTGGCTTTGCAATCATATAGATAATTTTTATATTTACCCTATTTGGGTTATATTAGCTCTCCGTAGCTATAAATTATGACGACATTGAAGTATGTCTTTGGAGGTTTTTTGGTTGATTTTTAAAGTTTTTTGATTTTGTTTATGTATATGACATAACACAATCGCTTCATTGGTTGAAGTACGTCTGTTATACCTCTTTGGAGGTTTTTTGATTTTGTTTATGTATATGACATGACACAATCGCTTCATTGGTTGAAGTACGTCTGTTATACCTCTTTGGAGGTTTTTTGATTTTGTTTATGTATATGAATTTACCTGAAATGTTCCAATTTGATTAACTACACATTTTATTTTACACTATATATTGTTGAAGCCATGGCCAGCTTATTCCAATTTTTTTCTGTTTAAAACAGATGTTAAAATCTCCAAGGATATCCCAATCCATATCAGACATAACTCATTTTGCTTTGAATATCTATAACATTACTAATTGTTACCTATGAATATTTTTATGAAAGATGTAAACATGTTGTATTGTGTAGGCCATTCATTTATAATTATTTAGTAACATGGACGTTTTTTGATGAGCTAATAGAATGTTAATTGTTTACATTTAACATCAGATAATGTTATTGATGAGAGAAAACGAAGCCAAAGAGTGGAAAGAAATTGAATTGAGACAAATGGAAATGGAAAACGAAAACTAAATTGAAATTAGAAAAATGCAATTGCAAGAAGAAAAAGATTGGAGAGAGTTTGAATTGAAGATGAAAGAATAATATTTGACAAGCAAGCAGGTTCATCCTCTTCACCCAACACCCACTCAACTTTTACTTTTGATGTTACTAAACATATTAGATTAGTACCTTCTTTTCAAGGAAAGGAAGTTGATACATATTATCTTCAGTTAACTGTAGAACAAAGTTCCTTATTCCAAACTGTAAAAGCTTATGGATTGGTACCCGAGTCATACAGGCAACCATTTAAAAAGTGTAAACAAGAGAGTGATTAAACACATGTTGAATTTGCTGGAATGAAAACAACTGTTATTTGATAGATAGTATGCATCTAAGAAAATTGAGCGTGACCATGACACATTGAGGCAACTTATTTAATTGAAGAGTTCAAAAGGTGTATTAACAATGATGTTAAAACCTATTTGGTCGAGCAAAATGCTGAAACCCTCGAAGACGCTGCTCGCTTGGCTGACGACTATTCTTTAACTCACAAGGTTTATTTTATTCACAAATTGAGCCCTCAGCAGCATTCTTCATTTAAGAAAACCTCTCACTCGTACAACAGTACTTTTAATCTCAGTCTAGTACTTTCAGTACTAGTACTTCAAAACATCAAGCATCTAATCAAAATACTGAACTGAAATCCTTATCTCAAATTACTTGCAATTATTGCAAAATGAATCATCTCATCTCTGAGTGCTTCACTTTGAAAAGGAAGTAACAACAAAAAGAAGGTGTAAAACCTACTGGTCAAAACATTTTAAGGTCTAAACCCCAGTCTTGTTTTGGAAACAATGCAATTTTTGAGGTCACAAAATCCCAGTCTGATTCTGTTATTGAGACTTATGAACCATTCAAGTCTGAAGGTTCTATATCACAATTGGTCATTTGACCAAGCCTATGCCTATTAAGAATTTGCGAGGAGCTTCACACTCTTTATTATTAGCAGATATCCTGCCTTATTCTGGTACAAATGTACTTATTCAAGGTGCATAGTGCGTTATTTTTACTGTCCCTCTCCATACTATTTATTTGTCGTCAGATTTGGTAACTGGACCTGTGGCTGTGGGAATAAGATCTTATTTACCCTTTGAAGGTGTTCGTTTGTTACTAGGCAATGGCCTAGCTGGAGATAAGGCACTAGTTAATTTACTTATATCTGACAAGCCTTCTTTGGATCAATCCCCTGATCCCATTGAACAGAAAATACTTGTGCAGTTACTCGAGCTATGGCAAAAAGAGCCATTGAGAAGGATCCTTCTTCTGACATTAATTTAGCTGATACTTGCATTGGTCAGTCTTATAATTCGATGGTTAACACATCCCTTGATATTAGCCCATGTGACAAACAGACGGATGGACTACAGTAAAGATAATTTTCACTTTTCAGATCATTCTCCAGTTAAAAACCTCTGACCTACACCTTGTAAATAGTTTTATATGGTGGCCCAGTCAGTTGTCAAATATCAAATATCTGCGTTTGTGTTTGATATTTTGGATTTTAACATGCCACCACCAATCATGCCAGTATGATCCTATAGGATCGTGTGCATTATCTTTAGGAAGAAAGCTCTCTATGATAAACAGCTTTTTGTACAGATGCAGCCCATATGTATTGCATAATTAAAATGTTATTCTTGTGTACGCGATGCCTTGTCAAGTGCACTGTTTCTCTCTCTCTCCCCCCCCCCCCCCCCCCCCCCATTTCACTATCTCACTTTTTTGCCTCTGGCATATGGAACTTTGGCAACATATATAGTAATCATACAGCTATAACATTGGCAGGTGTTTATCACAGTCCTTTTGCTTTTTTTTTCAGTCCACTACCGGTGTGTCACCGGAGGGGATTTTAGGGTTACCCCCGTCCGTCCATCAGTCCGTCCCACAAATATGGATACTGCGATAATGAGAAAAGTATTGAAAATATTTTTTATGCAGCTTCTACTTTTATCTCTTGTTTGTGTTTGTTTCTTCTAATGGATCCCATTTTGGTATTTATTGGCATGTTGGTAGAGGGCAATGAAGGGATTACGCACGTTATCACAAAGTGAAGTGGGGGCTGTATAGAAATCACGTTGCCCGTCCCGTCGCGTCGCGCACCGTAACACAATTTTAATATTTGCATACCTCACAGTTTTGAATGGGTTGTTCCCAAACTTCATACACTCATAACAACTGATGACCGTATGTTCCTCTATATCACTTATTGTTGGTTGCTTAATTCATTACAGAATTATGGCCCTTTATTTCAATTAGACATGTTCACTCTAACATTGTATAGTGTCCTTTCTTTTCTCAAACATTTTCGAATTAATTGTTCCCAGACTTCATATACGCATAACAAATGATGACCTTATTCCCTCTACACCACACATAGTTGATTGCCTTAGGCCAGAGATTTTTTATTTGTTGATTTACGGGAGATCCTGCCCTATTTTTGCCCAAATCAAAATCCCGATTTTATTTTTATTGACAGTCCGACTTCGAGTGTAATTACAGTGAAGAATTTGTTCAGGGAAGTTTCGTACCCATATATTTTCGTACCATTAAAGCAAATCAGAAGAAAAGCAAACGTAACGGTTCCAAATTTATACTTTTTTCACACATTTTTGTAATTATACACTTTGAAAAAAACACACCAAAAGCTTTGAATTCACTGACAATTTGACCTGTGACAGACCACCATATCCACAGTCTGCATCCCTATGCATGACAAGGTTGAAACATTTACTAATAATCTATATGTTGTCTGCTTTTTAATTTAGTCTTTTGGCTTTTACTTGTGATACGCAGGCTTCATAACCGCTGCTCCCAACTAAATTCCATTATGTTTAGTTCGCTCTTCGGGGCATTTAATTTTATAGATTCTGAACCATACGCCGTACGACATGGGGAAGCATGTAACTCCATGTCCACCGCCGTATGCATGCCATCTTCGGGATGGTTAAAATTGTGTACTATTGATTTTATGAATATTGAGCTCTGTCCATCCCGGGGCTAGAGGGCGTGAGCGGTAGCTAGCATATTTCACTACCGCTCATGAACAGTCTCAATCAAACCGAGACTGCAATATTTCGTATGTGTCGTGCTCGGCCGTTTTCAAAGGTCCATTATCATTCTCTTTTTTTTTAGTCATTTGAGTGAAAAATGGTTTCCATTCAATAACTTTAGTTAGGAATGAAGTATTGGCCTGAAACTTGGTGTGTAGGAAGCTTATTTGATAAACAAGTTTGGGATGCATTTGGGGATCACTGGGTCAAGGTCACTGTTACTAAAATAGAATCAAAGCACTGAAAAGTGCTGATGGATGGTGCCACTCAGAAAGTATTGATTCCGAAAAAAAAACGGGTTTGCGTACTTTTGTGCAAAAATATTATTGAAATCGGATCGGGCATTACCAAAGTTATGTTAAAAGTTATGGGACCGGACGGAAGGACAGACGGACAACGGCAATTCTATATCCCTCCACTTTATCGGCCCAGTTATGTAGAAATGTTTTTAATACATTTTATAAGTGTCAAAGGGGAATAATTGTAAATGAAAATGTCAGAGAAAGTTGGTCACAACATACACGTATACATGAGATCTCGATTCCTTTCGAAAACCTATCAGATTCAGTCATGCATGACAGAGTTATCGCCCCTCGAATGTGAAAATAGGATTTCTGCAAAGACGTTTTCGGTGGCGATATGGCTAAAATAAAACACACTTCATTGAATTAAGATAAGTATATATAACAAAATAATAATACTAATAAATACATGTAGTCTGATGGAACGGTAGTCAGAGCTTCTATTTTTTGTTCTAAATTTCTTAAATATAAACGCTTTTTAAACACAATATTGATAATGGTAACAAAATGTGATAAAATGCCATTGATAGAACGTAATAATTATAACTATTCCACTGTAATATATGTATTTATTCTCTAAATGAAGTATGTTTGTTTGTACTCTTCTCTGAAATATTGTGTATTGTATTCCGCCTTGTTTAGGCATAAACATGTAATTGTATTCTACGATAAAGAGATGTCTGTGGTACATAGTTATATAATCTCTTCTACTCGCGAATTTATGAACGGCCTTTAATAGTTACCATGATGTAATATGATTAAAGGTTTCAATTTATTATCATGGTAATCTACTCTTCAAATGTACGTACGGCACGGATTCTATTTATTATCCAATTACATCGATAGATATATCTAATATATGATAAAAAATAAATTAATAAACATTATCGTCTGTCGTTATATACATCCTTCATACACTGATACTATGTTAGATTCCTTACTAGACTATTAAATTGCTACTTTTGGTATTCTCAGCGGCTGTTTTCGCTATATTTCGGAATGTACGGTACGGTACGGCTTTTACTCCCAACCTCATGTAGACTCTTGTTTACGTTATTAGACATATTCGCATTAATTTGTACAGGATCAAATTCCTTCAAAAACAGCCTATTACTTAAACTTAAGTTAAAATCACTTAATGTTTACCAACGCTTACATATTTATCAATAGGTTGTCAATATACGGATATTTTGACCATGTACAGCCTTGCAAATGGTACTACGTTTATCGCGCTGTAATCTGGAGCTCTTCGGTTTCTAGTAGAAATTCTTTGCGCCAGAATTCCCACTACTTAGAACGGTGCCATCATTAGGACGGCTACGACGGCTACCTAACGGCACCGTTCAAAAATTGTTTCTGCTCAATAACTTTAGTCAAGAATGAGATATTGGAATGAAACTTTATGGGTAGGTAGGTTATATGAAAAGGAAGTTTGGGATTGCATTTGGGGTGACTGGGTCAAGGTCAAGTCACTGTCACTAAAAATAGAAAAAACAGTTTCCGCGCATTAACTGAAGAAATGCGATATTGGAATTAAACTTTATGGGTAGGTAGCTGATATGAAACAAAGCTTTGGATTTTATTTAGGGTACAGGTCAATATCACATTTCCTAGAAAATAGAAAAAATGCTTTCCGCTCAATAACTTTACTTAGGAATGAGATATTGTCATTACACTTTATGGGTAGGTAGCTTATTTGAAAAGGAAGCTTGGGATTGCATTTGGGGTCAGTGGGTTCAAGTTCAAGTTCACTGTTACTAAAAATAGAAAAACTGTTTCTGCTCATTAACTTTACTTAGGCCCAGACACAGAGAATCGGTGACTCCAAAATATGTCCCTAGTTGACTCTTCAAATTAAGTGAAATGACTTTCAGAAATGAGATATTGACCTGAAACGTCGTGTGTATGTGGCTTATATGAAAAGCAAGTTTGAGATTGCATTTATGGTCAAGGTCAAGGTCATTGTTACTAAAAAATGCCTGGTAGGGGACGTGCAATACTCTGCAATACTTGAACACTTTGTTTTAGATACCTCACCATCACTGAAATCAAGATAATGTCCCTAAATCGTCAGGAGATCGGTCAGATACCAAAGCGTGCAGATCAATTTTCACTATTTTAAAGAAAAAATGTATTGTCTGCGGGGAACATATTTCAGCCCAGGAAAAAATGAAAATATATACGAACTAGATGGGGAAACGATTGTTAGTTTAGTTCTTTTAAATCTAATGCAAGAGGTGTAGCTATGCTGTTGAACAATACAATTTGATTACAAAGTACAACAATCAAAGGCGGACCAAATGGAATTTTGCTGTTGTTAGATATAATAATTGATAATAATAGACTAACTTTAGCATCGACATATGGTCCAAATACAGATTATCAATTGTTTTATGAAAGTGTATTAAAAGCAGTTGAGGAACTAAATAAAGGGCACTTTATCCGGTAAGGTGATTTTAATCTTGCCATAAATCCTGATTTGAAATACTGTCACTACAAAGTCATTTATAATAAAAAGACTAGAGACAAACTTTTAGAAATTATACGAAATAAGTACCCGATAGATCCATTTAGAGAAACCCGTCCATCAAAAAAGGGATACTCGTTTAGGAGACGCCAGACATTTCAAAAAGCCCATTTAGTGTTGTTTTTAATAACTTTCAAACTTCTATTGAAAGTGGCACTATAGAAATAGTTACATTCGTGATCATTCAGTTGTTCAGTAGATTTTGTTTTAATGCATTAATCACTTTGAAAACATGTAAGCCCTTTAGTAGCGGAGGAATAGTTCAGATGATGATACAAGTATGACATTTTACACAGTGCTTGCCAGTATTATATTTAAATGACAAATAACCTGAGCCAATTCAATCTAGATCTTTTTCAAAATGGCCTCCACATATCCAAGATGGCGGCCAAAATACTGTAAATATAAGATACAGCTGTACTTGATCTCGTTCACTATATTTTTGTTAAATACCAATCATTTTTGCAAATAGTTCGGCATCATTATGCATTTATTCAAAATAAAGATATGAGTATATCCCAACCACAACAAAGTATACTGAGGGAAAAAACTATCACTTCACAGGTTAACAGTCATGTTTATTTACTTATCTGCATCTGTTTTTAGCTTGCGTAAAACCTTGCTAGTTTTTCTATTAGATACTATTTTTGTCAGGTATGGAACTACAGTTTAAAGACAAATTGTTGCTATGGGTACGAACTGGGCACGCCTTGTCGCAGATGTGTTATTGTATTGCTATGAAAGAGATTTCATATTGAGTCTTTAATCCAATACTCAGGCAGATGCAATTGAAGCCTTTAATGACACCCCTCGGTATTTAAAGGACATACTGAACCTTGACAACTTTGACAATACTTTTTTTTCTACTATGGTTAATAATATCAATACTAAGGAAATTCAACTCAACAAAGCTAACATTTCTGATACTGTCGCTTCTTTTTTTGATTTACATCTCTCTATTGAAATGGTGTAATAATTAGTAAAATTTACGACATGAGAGATGATTTTAATTTTGATATTTGCAATTATCCCCATTTAGATGGGGAAGTTCTCCGAGCTATTTCTTATGAGGTATGAAACTACAGTTTATAAATTGTTGCTATCACTATGGGTACGAACTGTGCACAATTTACGACATGAGAGATGATTTTAATTTTGATATTGTTAATTATTCCCATTTAGATGGGGATGTTACCCGAGCTATTTCTTATGGGGTCTATGTTTCTCAGCTTATTCGTTTCTCTAAAGCTGGCGCTGAAGATAGGATAATAGCGAGGATTGTGCGCATGTAAAATCGATTCAAACTAACCAGTAGGCCTTATTGCCTACTGACCGTTCCAAGTCGGTAACCCTGTCTTCACCACACTTTCTGTTGGTTTTTGTCTCTTTCATTGTAGTTTCTAGTCCTTGTTTGCAGTACAGTGCGGACCTACGATGCCATTGCGTTCGGACGCTGTGGTTTCTATAGGACCCTATATATCATTTTGTAGTCGTGTTGAGGACTTTAATATTCGTAATATGTGTGTAACTAGAAAGCTACTTCAGCAGGGCTACCGTTACGATAAACTTCGAAACCTTTGCAAAATGTTATTATCGTAACCCTGATCTACCTTTAAAATATAAAAGTAATTTAAATTTAAGAAATCTTCCGCGACAATGACTATCACAACCTGACTTCTATAGTGATATGATTTACAAACTTCGTACGATCCTTGGTCATAATCACTTTCATACAATCTTTATTAAACTTGTTAAAACAGTTTATCAAAAGAGGTTATGATTCTATCATTTTGCAACGTACTGCATGTCTAGTGGTTGACCCATTTACAGTTCGCCACTATAACCGGACAGATTGTGGACCCTATGATGACGTCTACCTAAATCCTTATAGAACAGTATCGTTTGATGTTTTTCTTTATTCTTGTCTTGTCGTACGCTTTACAGTTTTTTCTCGTGTGGCTATGGCTTCTGCCAAATCATTGAGTAATTACTTTGTGGCTTTCTAGGCCTTTTTTAATATTATAGATATATATATGATTATTTATGTGTTTTATTTATATTGCCTATTAATGCTGCTTTGTTAGAGATTATAACCTGGCGGGGATATCTTTATTAACATTGTCCCGTTTATTGGGATGACACTAGGGTACGAGTGAGGTTTGGTGCACCCTAGAACCTAGTTAAAAGCCCCAGCGACCTCTTTTGCCAACCCTTTTGTGTTTTTGTGTTTGTGATGTCTTATCTTGCTGTTTATTCATATTTAAAGTTGTTCTTTGTTTCTGTGTGAGTTTGTGGTTGACTGTCGTCCTTGAATGCTGCTTTTTCTGTTCGATTTTTATATCTACCTTTACTGGTCGAAAATGGAAGACGATTTTAAAAAAATCCAAGGGTCATAACTCTGGCATTAATATTGCGATCTTGCTGGTTATCGAACTTGACTATATTAAGGTCATAAACATTGTTCTAAAGTTTCATTAAGATCGGATTATAAATATGAAAGCTATTGATCGGAAACGAAATTGGCGACGGAACGACGAAATGACGAAACGTCGGAAATGAAATTCATAAGGCGGCGGACAACAAGCGACTGTATATGAGTGGTCAAATGGTCAATGCATTTATTTAATTAACAGTATATTTTCAATAACACACAAACAGGACGGTTCCTGATAAAAAATATACCACAACATGTGGTCATGTATGTCTGTGCACTTACACATTCACGATAGCAAAACATATCTGCTTGAAACTACGGAACGCCATGACTTTCTTGTGATCTTGGCGATTAATATATGCAGTGCATTTCCCTTTATATGTGGTAGACCTTTCATGATATGCAATGCATTTTTAATTATATGTGGTAAATAAATCTTCATATGTGATAGAAAAGTATTTAGTTGCAGTGGATTAATCATTATATGCGATAGATAAGTCATTGTATGTAGTAGATAAACCATTATATGCAGTCCAGTTATCATTATATGTAGTGCAATTATTATCATATGCAGTAGTTTATCTAATATATGTGGTCCTTTGAACATTATATGAAGTAGATTTGTATTTATATGCAGTGCTTCTGGTTAGCTTGACCATCGATTCAAGCTAACCAGTAGGCCTTATTGCCTACTGACCGTTCCAAGTCGTAAACACTGTCTTCACCACCCTTTCTTTTGTTTTTTGTCTCTTTCATTGTAGTTTCTAGTCCTTGTTTGCAGTACAGTGCGGACCTACGATGCCATTGCGTTCGGACGCTGTGGTTTCTATAGGACCCTATATATCATTTTATATGTGGTACATATTTTAATATACGTGGTGTATATGTCTTTATATTCTGTGGTTTCAATTGCATTATATTCGGTACAAACAGCTTTATACGTGGTGCATTTCTTATGATATGCAGTGCTTTTCTATTATATGCTGTGGATTTTTCATTATGATGATAAGATCCATCGGAATACTCGTATTTTAAGATGTTGCGATTTTATCGGAAATCTAAAAACAGGGAGTGTGATTTTAACGGCGCCGTCTAGTCTAACTTGCCACGCATCGTCTGTAATGTCGTCTGCAAAACTAAAATATGCTCGGGAAAAAAAGGTTAACACAATTAAGTTAAGAAATGGACGATCCCCAAATCCTGATTTCAAGATTAATCCTGAATTTTATCAACCCTGCATCAAATTCTCGGTAGGCGGGTTCAATATCTGGTATTTTAAATGCAATGTGTCACCCTTTCTCTCTGTAATGTGTCACCCTTTCTCTTTGCAGTGTGTTATCCTTCCCCTCTGTAATGTGTCAGCCTTCCTCTGTTATGGGTCACCCTTTCTCTGTAATGTGTCACCCTTCCCATTTATAATGTGTCACCCTTCCACCCTGTAATGTGTCACCCTTTCTTTCTGTAATGAGTCACCCTTCCCCTCTGTAATGTGTCATCCTTTCTCCCTTTAATATGTCACCCTTTCCCTCTGTAATGAGTCACCCTTCAACTCTGTCACGTGTCACCCTTCCACTCTGAAATGCGTCATCCTTCCTCTGTAATGTGTCACCCTTCCTCTGTAATGTGTCACCCTTCCCATCTGTAACGTGTCACCCTTTCTATCTGTAATGTGTCACCCTTCCCCTCTGTAATATGTAACCTTTCCTCTGTAATGTGTCTCCCTTTCTCTGTAACGTTTCATACTGTAACGTTTCAAACGTCCCCTTTGTAATGTGTCACCATTCCACTCTGTAATGTGTCACCCTTTCTATCTGTAATGAGTCACCCTTCCGCTCTATAATGTGTCACCCTTCCTCTGTAATGTGTCACCCTTCCTCTTTGTATTGTGTCACCCTTCCACTCTGTAATGTGTCACCCTTTCTCTCTTTAATAAGTCATCCTTCCACTCTGTAATGTGTCACTCTTTCTCTGTAATGTGTCACCCTTCCTCTGTAATGTGTCACCTTTCTACAATCCAACATAACAGAGGGTGTGTGTGTGTGTGTGTGGGGGGGGGGGGGCATTCACCACAAATCATACAAAACTGCAATCCAACATAACAGAGGGTGGGGGGGGGGGCATTCATACACAAACCATATAAATACTAACTACAAAACTACAACCCAACATACCAGAGGGTGGGGACCTTTGTATACACACCATACAAAACTATAATCCAACATACCCGAGGGTGGGGGACATTCATACACAAACCATAAACAATTACAATACGCCACACCAGTGGAGGGTGGGGACATTCATACACAAACCATACAAAACTACAACTCAACATAACAGAGGGTGGGGGACATTTATACACAAACCATACACAACTACAATCCAACATAACAGAGTGGCGAGATGAACATTCATACACAAACCATAAAAATACTAACTACAAAACTACAATCCAACATACCAGAGGGTGGGAACAAAAACCATACCAAACTAAAACCCAACAGACCAGACAATGGGGACCAAACCATACACAACTACAATCCAACATACCGGAGAGCAGGTGGGACATTCGTACACAAACAATACAAAACTTCAATTCAACATACCAGAGGATGGGGATATTCATAAACAAACCGTAAAAATCTACAACCCAACATACCAGAGGGAATTCATAAATAAACCATACACAACTACAATCCAACACATCACATTTTCTTTGAAATGACCAGACTTCTTTTATCTGACCCAATTGTGTTATTGTTGCAAGAGTCTACAACACACAAAAGTCATTCTAGTGAGCAATTCAGCACCATTGGGTTGATACTTTATTTAAACTCTTTCATTGTATCAACCACTTAGCTACTGAAAGGTCTTGTGTTTACTTCAACCCCTAAACAGTTGTCAAATATATAACTACTGAAAAGGGGATGACGTTGTTTTTATTTACACATTCTTAGGTGACTCCACGAATATCCCGATAAACATATGAACGATCATGAAGATGCCTCTAGCAGCTATAAACCAACACTTATAGTATGATGATGTGCAGAATCATTCTCCGATGGCGTAGATGACGCAATGTTGTCTGATGATGATTATGATGGTGATGATACAGAATAACTCTATACTGATGAGTCTAATCTTTTTCGTCAACATGATTCTTCTTAAGAAGAAGAAGTACCCATTGAGGATGAGGTAGACGGATGATGGTTGGTGAAGTAGAAGAGAATGGCGAGAAGAAAGAAAGAAAGAAAGAAAGAAAGAGGAAGTTGGGCGGAGTACAAGTTCTATGCTGATAATGCCCTATTATAAACTTTGCAAGCAATGGAACAAATGTTGTGTCTGGTAATAGTCGATGATGCTTGCCTCATCAGCTTGTGGCACTCACTATTGTAAATTCTCTGGGAGGGTCCATAACAAGCTACGTCCATTGGTTGCAATATGTGCGACGTATGCGCTGGCAGTATGCATAGAACGATCTTCTTTTCTTTGGCCAAATCCAACTTATCAAACGATATATGAGACTTGTGCCCATCCAACATAAGAAAAAGGTCTAGATCTGGTTCTCGCTGTGGCAAAAACCTTAAAAAGTGATTTTAAATATACTGTTTGAAGATCTTGGAGTTAGACCATCCATAATCATAGACTGCTGCAGCTGCTTCTGGAGATCAGTTCTGGCATTAACCGCTTTCCAGCGAACACAGAGAAAGGCGGGATTGCTACTTTACATGCACTACCACATCCGAGGATAGCTGTAGTCTTAGACTTTCCAGTAGTGACAGCTTGTGGATGGTATCTTGTTCCAGCTACAACGCTAGGAGGACAATGCTTCTGAGTAATAACCTTCTTATCAACGTTAAATATTAGATGTGGCTTATCACCAAGGTCAAACTTCTGTATTATAGTTTGAAGTTCTTCAAAGTAAGACGAAACAACAGATTCGGATGTACACTTAGCACGGTGGCGTTCCATTGCTCTTAGTTTTATAACCCGCAGCTCAGCCCACCGCTTAATGAATGTATTAAAAACATAAGGGTGAAAGGCTTGTTGTAAGGTCTCTTCCCTAACTGAACAGCACATCTACCACTTCTTGACGATTGTAACCATATCCATAACCAGCCATCATCTTCAAGTGATTTACAATGTTCAACTCTTCGTGTAATGTTAGTATAGGTGGAGCACCAGTTGTCACACATTCAATGTCAATTTCCCCTTTCACCTCTCTCTCGTAGGGTCTGTTCTGGGATGCAGTATTGTTTTGCTGCTCTAGAGACTGTCATCTTGTCATTCTTTACTGCTAAAAATGTCTTAGTAAGAGAAATAGGGCTGTAGGCACGATATTTGTTGGCAGTCATTGGGTTCAACTACAAAAAGAAGAGAATAAAGCTCTCTTTAGCATGTTTAGTAAGAATGAAATATAAAAATCAGTATTTTTTTATAAATTTCAATTGGCTATACAGTAATCTACCTTCATATTTGTTCTTTGCTATTATTATTAATAAGAAATGCTCTATACTGGTAAGTTTTAAGTTGTATGGAACTATGTTTTGTGTCGACTCCACAGAAAATATGCTGGTGTCAGAAAAGTGGACTGTAACTAGGCATACAACTTGCCAGTAAAATATTTGGTTGATACCCTAGTTATATTAAGGTAAGCGGACGTCATGGACATAGGCCTACATCGTCTTATAACTTGCAGATAGATATGTTAATTGTTTTCTTTTCTGTCTTAGAAGAATGGTGTAAAGAATCGTGTTTGCTTTTCACCAGGTCCAGAGAACGATTTTGAACCGAACAAAAAAATCATTACGGGAAATGTCATATTAAAACTTGCATCCGTCATTCAATAGAACGATGAGTTTTTGACGCTTTTAGCGATCTCAGTGTCATCTAAATCGGTTTACAAATTGCCACACAATCACAAAAGTTCCTTTTCCACTCTAGATCTTCATGTACATTGTGTTTATATTATTTCCAAGATGGCGGACTTATGGAACAGTTCATTAAAACAATGAAGGGATATACTGTTAGGTAGAAGGGGCGACCACCAATGCATTTTGTAGTTAATATTGGATTGAAACAGAGATTTGTTGGCGATTTAAATAGTTTTAAACCTATAAAAAATAGTATGGGTTGAGATGAACCTTTTTTCCCTGTATAATCGTGATGTGATGGCTTTGCAATCCAGGGATTTGCATTCTACGCACATGCTTCCATTACGATAGTATTGAAAAAAGAGAGATGAAGAGACTCTTATTTTCGGATATTTTTTAATATACATCTTTTCTATTCCTTACGTAAATTCATTCAGCTATCGGTTCAGATAAACACAATTATCTTCGTTTCTGCAACATTTGTTTACCTAAATATACCCTACCGACTAAGAAAGTCTTCATCAATTATCGAAATTCGCAAAAAAATAAATGAAGGTTTACACACGAAACAAGTTGTGAATGCCTTTCCGATGTTACAGTCGGCCCAAAAACTCCACACACACACTAAAAAGTATTGACGGTAAATAAGCAAGTATTCAATTGCATGTACTTTGTGAGTTTTTAATATGGTAATTTTGAATATACATATATCACTCACTAACAAAATTCATTAATATGGTGACGGGGATGGGTGGTGGGTGGAGTGCAGGATGGTGACCACCGCTGACAAGTACTACATCACGAAGTTAATGAGTTCACAACAACGTTATATAGTAGGTCAAAGCAGGAACACACGAAAGGTTATATGGCGCCTATCAGGAATGAACATGCTAGGCTAATCCTACATTTACATCAAGATAAAATATGGAGAATGGGCCTAGAATCTTATTACCTGCAGAACTGCAGAGTTGCTGCAAATGCTATAATAGATACTCTATTTACGATGGACCCACGTTTCCACGTTTGCATAGGCGGTGTCATGATAACGACCTTGAATGATAAAAACATGACAAAATGAATATGAATGGGTGGTGGGAGTGGGGCCTACCCCTCTGCATGTGACAGTGTGTTTGTGAGATTGCAGTGTTTGTATTCTACCCCGTCAACCACACGGGGAAAAACCTTGGATTTATATAGTTTGGAATATTTTGTTTCATTGGCGATGATTAAATTTATGAGCTAAGCTCAAAAAGCATATTTGCTTTTAAATTGTTCAAACAGTGTGATTATGAATAATACGCACTATTTCAATACTTTTTACCCTTCATCGTAAAAAATACTGTCCATAGCGACTTCCGATCATGCGTACACATTGTTTTTCTGGGTCAATCGGCAGCCATGTTTGTTTAAATTCTGCATTGGAAAAGGAGTGGCAAAATAGACTTTGATAATCGTGAGGCTCCAAATTGACCGATTGAAAAAAGTTTGAGCTCTTTAAAACCGTCAACACCCCAACTTTCTATTGATGTATTTAGTCATTATATGAAATGCCCCGTAATCAATATTCTTTTCGGTTCATAATCATTCTCTGGACCTGGTGAAAAGCACAATAGCTAAATATTTTACTAGTTATGTTGATACCGTGCCATTTAAATATAATGTTCAGGCGTATAAATATATATATATACCCTTTAAGCATCAAACTGGCATGAAACAATATTTTTTAAGACCTCTCTTAAAATGATTTAAAACTCTTTTAAAATCGTTTTAATGGCAATCTTGGATTTTATGTCAGGCATTCTAATACACCCGCACTATATAGCCTAGTTTAAAATATTTCGTTATATTGAACGATATATCATTGTAATTTTTGCAACGTTAGGAGAATAAGCATTGCGCATTGCGCATTACGCATTGTAACGTATGCAACGTTAGGAGAGTAAGCAAATCAATGCGAAAGATTTCAGATGTGTGCGTTATTTTCACATTTTAGGGGTATTAGAATAGAATTCGGGCTCGTGAAATTAATGTTAACAATTGAACTCCAAACCGTGATATATTAAACGATAATTCACAGTAAACGATGTTCTATTTCTTAATTAAAATGAGTACCTCTTATTAATCCTGTATACTTTTGACTTTAAAGCTGCTTGAATATGATTAAATAAAAATTGAGCTTTCAGTTGTCTTCGTTATTCTACCAAATGTCTCCGTATATTATTGGTGTTATTATTGGAAGAGCCTCGCCTTTTTTCGTTTTCTAAGTCTCGCCTAATAAACTTGATAGTAAAAGGCACTGACATAATATTCTCTATATATATAGTTAGTAATATGTAAAAGCAATTCGCTTTTAACCATTCTAATAATTAATATAAATGATTAAACAAACGCAAGTTATGCATGAAAACTAACAGGACGCAGTGAGTTTTGAAAAATCAAGATTGCCGTGTGTCCTTTTAAAAAACAAGGGACATCAATATTGTCCTGTGTCCCTTTATATAGATAGGGACATCAAGTCCTTAGAATTACAGTCGTCCTCCTCAAACCATTTAAAGAGAGGTGTAAATTAGTTTTTAGAAATGCCTATTTGATGTGAGCATTAATTATTTGTAGAGAGGTGCAACTATTGGACCTCACTGTAAATGGGTTATACCTATCTTCAAATATTTGCAGCTGTTTTGAATCAATTAAACCACTCTTCAAATTATTTACTTAAAGAAGTACATTTCAATTCATTTGTTCTGAAATTAAATAAACTTAAACATTCGCCAAATGCCCTTGGTTAATTATCCTCCACCCTGGTGACTTTGACAACAATATGCAAGTCATTGGGAGGAAATAAGAAAAGTTACCTATGAATATTTTTAATAATAATTGAGTCATTCAAAGCCATTCATTTATAATTTGTAACATGGAAGTTTCTAGATGAGTAAATAGAATGTTGATTCCTGGGAAAACAACGCCTTCATGACCTGTTCTGATAAGGCATTTTGTGTTTTCCCATTAAATGTCAGGGCCACTCCTAAGTGAATTCAGAGACATTTTGTAACATTATATTGTTCAAATAAAATCAATATTTTCTGGTCTAGAGCCTTGCTTATATACCATCACAACAGTTTTATCAATATTTACAATTATATTGCATTTTTCACAATAAAATTGTGACGTTTATTTATCACAATCTTCAATCAATTTTCTGTGTATGAAAACAAAACTGTGTCGTCCGCAAAAAGCAGTAAGTATATTTGTAATTCATTGATATTTAAAATATCAGTACTATCTTCATGTGAATAACTTACCATATCATTAATAAATGTAACAAATAACAAAGGAGACAACAATTTGCCTTGCTTAACGAATAAACAAAACAAAGGTTATAGTATTTCGTAAGAGTTAGAATAACCGAGGACGAACACTTTTCTTATAATGGAGCATTATCAGAAGTTTCTGAAGATTTTAGTTATTTTGGAGTTGTATTTAACTACAATGGGTCGGTTACCTTACTTTACATCATTCGGCTCTGTGCGGGAAAGCATTAAAAGTTATGAATCTTTTAACTGCGAACATAAGGAAAATGAAATAAAACCTAAAACATATCTTCAATTATTGAGGCTTTTGTCTCATCAAAATACCCAATTACGGTTGTGAAATGTGGGGTTTCACAAAATCGAAGGAGAAGAGAGAGAGAAGATACAGCGGATTTGAACTCGGAATGATGCATGTGAAGCGGGCGCTCTACCGATATCGCCATCAAAACTAGCTCTGCTCTGCGGGAGAGATTATAGTAACGCTCTTATAAACCTATCTATTTACATATACCCCTACTTGGTCATATTACATTTCATTATCTGATTGTGAAAGTGGTTTAAACAATTGGTTATCCAATGTAAAATGGTTTTATGTATATATGGTATGATCCTTAAAGAGTGAACCATAAACAGTGTGTGTCTAGCTTAGGGGTTGGTGGATTGTGTTATTCAAAAGCGAAACACTGATATACATGATATACAAGAAAATAGAGTATTAACAAATGTAGATTTAAAAGTCGAACAGGAAATATAGCATTCAAGGACAAACAAAAACATGCACAGAAACAAATAATAATTACAAAGATGAATACAAAGCAAAATATGACACCACAAACATAAACGGATTGACAATAGGACTGCTGCCTTGGAACGGTCAGTGGTCAAAATGCCGCTTGGTGTTTAGACCAGGTTCTAGGGTGCACCAAACATCACTCTTACCCTATTGTCATCCCAATAAAACAGGATAGTGTAGATAAAGATATCCCCGCCGTCTGGTTATATTCTCTAACAAACAAGGCAGCATAAATTGGCAATAAAAGTATAAATTAATGATCAAGTATATATGAATATAAAAACAAAAGCATAGAAAGCCACAAAGCAAGTACTTGGCAGAAGCTAGAGCAACAACAGAACAGGGCGTTGTGACTTGAGACAAACATTAAACGCTACCACAGTTTTACAACTAATAATAATATTCGAAAGAAATATATCAGAAAATATTACATACAAAGGCCAAATATGTTTAAATTTGTAACACTGCTACAATCGCCAGTGAAGATATATGTAATCTGCCATGTGAATATAACTATTTAGTACACTATTGCTAAAACAAGGACGATTTCTTTTATATGCCATGTGACTTCAATACACACACGGGCGCTCATGAAAATTCACATGACATGCTTTACATTGTAAATTGAAACATGTATTTTTGTATTGTTATGCGTTTTTTCGACCGTTTTTGTTCGAATATAGACATGACTAAGGATTATTTTGTTTTGCAACATCGCTATGCAAAATATCCACTCAGTTTGTGTTTAACACATCCACAAGTATAGCTGCCGGTTATAATATTTGACAGAGAAAGTCCGTCAATATCACTATACGTATATAGCATTAGGATTATTTTGAAATCACATGTCATTGAAAGAAAATGTTTGCTTTTTAAAATGATTTACCTCGAAATGTTGATGATGTAATAAAATGTCTTGTTTTATTTAGAAATGATGTCTCGCCCGCTCTCGCTGGATAAATAAACTATTCTGTGGATTAATTTCTTTCACGTAAAAAACAAAAAAACAACTGTGAGTAAAATTGTATCAAACTGTTGAATATCAAAGGTCCAATTTCTGCAATAAAAGTATTTTTTCTGATATTATGTTCACATCAATAGTTTTGAATAACTGTCATGTACTATATGGTTGACATTGCCCAGACCTAAAATATGCATTTGGTTAACATTTACATTACTAATGGTTCTAAATGTCAACAATGGTATAAGTGGCATATCTGAAAGGCTAATTGTAGAAAGTGCGGAACAAGGATAACGATTAGGGGAATAATCTTTTTTTCACATGTTGACATATTTACTGTATTTGTTTATATCTTGCGGTGTCTTTATATAATGAATGATATTCGTTTCTCTTGTTGTTTTTTTTTAGTCACAAGCGCGTATTTCACTTTGAATATAACTGGTTGCTCCCATAACGGCGATAACAACACGCACATGGATCCGCCCCTGGGTAGACGCGTTTATTTCTTCAGTTAGTTGAGTTTATGCTGTGTTCCAAGTGCGGTTTTATATCGCCTTACCACTTTTAGAACATCAGACGTTTAAATATGTGTCATGGACGTTATGAATTTGAATAAAAGAAATCTTTTAAGTTCAATGTTAATACATGTCGTATGTAGCGTGGACGTTTAACATGGACATCAGTTGTAGTATGATCCAGTGTTAAAGTTATAAGAACAAATCAAGGGTTCATACTCTGGTAAACATCTAAAATATGGAACAATCAGATATTTTTAACATGCGTCAGAAGAATGTTGAGTTAGTTTCATTCATTTCAATCGGATTAATACTTCTGTTTGGAACAACTGGAAACATAATATCTGCCATCATATGGAGCAAAGGGAAGAGGTGTCGGTTTACAGCTTGTTCGACATATTTTAAACTGCTTGCATTTTCAGATACGTTTGTGCTGTTAGTTCCAGGCATGGATTTATGTCTATTTCTGTGGCCAATACAGATAAATCCAGAGAATTACAACGACTTTTTATGCAAGACTCTCACCTTCAGTATGTACTTCGGCCCGATATTGTCAGCGTGGATTATTGTAAGCCTGACAATTGAACGAACACTGAGTATATGTTTCCCATTGAAATTTAGATTAACATGTTCCAGAAAGCGCGCCTGGATACTGTTCTTGATTATTTCATCAGTGACTGCGCTGATCTTTTCACCACTTCTTATTTTACCGAAGACGATCACATACGAAATAAACGAAACACAGCAGTCATATTGTGATTTAGTACAAAACTTTCCTGCTACAGGCTTGATTTTTATAACTTTAGCCTCGGGCTGTTTACTGTTCCTGATACCATTACTAATAACCGTGACATGCAACGTCATTATCCTGGTAAAACTGAGAGAACGTGTCGTGATGTGCCGAGAACTTGGTGGCACAAACATTGACAGAAGACTCGAAGAGCTCAAAAGTTTCACTTACAGAGTTGTAGCTATCAGCATTGTTCATTGTATATCTGCGGGACCTACATCATTAATTCCTGTATTGGGATATCTAGGTATTTATTCGTTGAACGAAGATGTAGTGCTCGCGTTAACAGTGGCCAATGTTTTATTTTATCTAAATAATGGCGTGAACTTCCTACTATATTGTGTAACTGGATGTGACTTTAGGTCAGATTGTAGAGACAGTCTTACTGCCATTTTGTCCATACATAAGTGTAACAGAGGGACTATCAATTTATCAGATCCGATCGCTCTCGGAGATGTGGAAACATAAATTTGAAATTAAGACATGTTTTAAATGTGACATTGAGCTATAGAGCATAATCTATCGATGTTGCACGCTAATTACGAATACTCTATAATTCCGAATTATCGACACGCCATTTGCGAATTCGTAATTGGTGGGTCCATTTACGAATTAATTTCAAATAACGTTTTTTCAAGATATATGTGATTAACATTATAAAAAAGAACAGTATTTGAACAAAATACAATGTATAATTACATTTTAAATGGAAAAACACAATACAACAGAGGAAATGTGTAAATTTCGTCGCTACGTTTTTCGGGCGTTTTTGCAGGCATTCTGTGTTGTTTTACTGCATAAGGTCGGTGTTGTACGTCACAATTAATGATCGATTCCATAAATTTACATACTCTTTATATTTTATATCCATGTCGATTTTTCTTATTTTCTTATTTAAACTCTTTACCTTATCAATTCATAAATACAATAGTAATAAATCGAGTCTTGTGTTTGAACTGGGACAGTAGATAGACTATATAATAATAAAGTCCTGTTTTGAATTACATGCTTCTATATATTGGTCACTAAAATATCAACAGGGACATCTCAGTTTTGTTCACCGTGATATTACCGAGTTGCAAGAGGGTTCGTCTACATTCAAGTTCGTCTACTTTATGTTATAAAAAAGATGCATGAATTATGTTTGTTTAAATCCACACACGACCTCTGGTTAAAATTAAATTGATTCTTATCACACGACCTGTCGGCAAATTCAACTGATTGATTGATTCTGTTTGTAGTTTTTCTTGCATAATAGATTTAGGATTTAAAAATAAAATTACAGAAATGTCAGTTACATGCTCGCTCGTCTCAATCTATGTACTTGTGTTTAACAAAAGTATTGGAACAGGTCAAAGCACCAGTACCATAGACATGTATACACTTTATACAAGTTTATATTTATATCCATGCCAGTACGCACCAATAAGGTCTATTGTACATAATGACGGTGTCTATTTGTAACAGTGAGCTTAATGCTCATCTTTACAGTTCTGTCACTGGAATACCACGCCTGTATCAGACTATAAAGACACATTGCACTACCCTTTACATAGGCACATATTGAATATAAAGAATATATAACATATTTTTCACCGATAATGTTACTCTAGAGAGCACAGACATATTTGTAATTAGGTCTGTGCGGAGAGTCAGTATTTTATTGAATCAAATGATTAACATCACCGATATATTATTGTATTATTTATTTATTAATGAGGTGCAGCAATATATATTTTTATACAATCATGTGTCCTGCAAAAAGTAGCTGTGTATTGGTATTGTTTTTCCAAATAACTGCACCTCTCCTTAAATATTTGAACCGGTTCAAATCATTTATACTGTCTTACAAATAATTTGTACTGCGGTTAAAACAATTTGTATTGCGGTTTAAATCACCTGTACCACAGTTCAAATTGACCAAATTGAACTGCGGTCTAAATTATTTGAACCGCGGTACAAATCAGCGATCTGCCTTATAAAAAGCATGCGTCTCCGTGGCCGAATGGTTAATGCCATTGCATTGTAAACCTTCGCCTCTCACCGCTGCGGGTTCGAATCCCACTGGGAGCTCGATTTGTAAGTGTCGATTCTTAGGATGGCGGGAGGTGTACAATACTGGTTCTACCCAGAAAATGTGGGTGGTCTGCCTCCACCACAAAAAATCGACCGTCATATATAACCTTACGTGTTGAAAATGACGTAAAACAACATACGAGCATTATCATTTGGTTGGTTGGTCTCAGTCAAATTTGTGTTTTTCCTTTTTGTTCCTGTCACTATAAAATATGGTTGCCACAGTGATGCTGCTTATGCAGAGATATTTGGAAACGTTTAAAGGTAAATCTCTTCTGAAACAGCTTTTAAGGATATTACCGTATTCGTCCCTTTAAGCACCCGTTCCTATAAGCGCTCCCTACATGTTGCTGTCTAAAATTCATTAACCACCCCTATTTCACAACGGATAACGTAATTCTTTTCCATCAAAATGATTTTTGGAATAATAAGTTGTTTCAGGTATGGAGTGTTGTATTTGTTTTATACCCTCAAGCTGAATGAATTAACATTATCCTGGACAGAATTTTACGTCAGTGTATGTCCTAATAAGCGCCCCCTTTTTCTGAATTTTTACCCAGGGCGCTTAAATAGGCGAATACGGTATTGAAACTTTAGCACAATGTTCCTTGGGATGGATCAACTCGGTTTTGTGTTTTTCATTGCTATTTACTCAAGATAGCCGCCATGACCAAAAGTTGGTCAAATTAAAATAAATTTCATAAGGCATCTCCAAACTCACTTTCACAGGGAGAGAGCACCAAGTATTTATTTTTATTATTTCTTCGCATATCTTGATTTGAACCACGGCACAAATGATTTGTACCGCAGTCGATAATTCATTTATGGATATGTTCCATATCTCCACATTTGTACTTCAGTTCCAATTATTTGTGCTGCTGTTCAAATGATTTGTACCGCCGTTGAAAGCATTTGTATCGCGGTTTAAATTATAACCATGGCCTATTATTTTTACCACGGTAGAAATGAATTGAACCACAGTCTAAATTTTTGAACTGCAGTATAACTGATTTAGAACTGCGGTAAAATGATTTGAAGAGAGGTTCAATATCGGAGCTTCTGTTAATTTGGTGGCTTCGCTCCCAACTAAATTCCATTATGTTTATTTCGCTCTTCGGGGCATTTCATTTTATTAGATACTGGGACCATACGCCGTACGACATGGGGAATACGTTAAAGAAGGATAACTCCATGTCCACCGCCATATGCATGCCATCTTCGGGATGGTTAAACTTTTGTGCTGTTGATTTTATGAATATTGAGTTCTGCTCAACCCGGGGCTAGAGGGCGTGAGCGGTAGCTAGCATATTTCACTACCACTCATGAATAGTCTCAATCAAACCGAGACTGCAATATTTCGTATGTGTCGGGCTCGGCCGTTTCCAAAGGTCCATTATCATACTCCTTTTTTCTGATAATTTGGCGTTCCATCTCAAAATGGTGAATATTATAGGAATAGAATGATCAATTAAGTTACTGGTCAGACGGAATGATTACGATGGCGCGCATTGCACTGATAATATTATATTATATTATTACCATACATGTATATAAATAATATTTTATTGATACATTATAAATTTAAAAGGGGTCATCCTCTCAGCAAGGATCAATCAAGTTATATAGTTTATAGACAGTGGGTGCAATCCTGCACAAGTTATTGAGCAAAAATGGTTGTTCATTTTCTGAAAAAGAGACCTTGACCATTGACCTACTGACCCAAATCAATAGGTGTTATCCTCTCACCGAAGACATTCAAGTTATGTTTGAAGACTTTGTGTGAGACCTTTCACAAAATTAACGTAAACCAATTTTTCACAAGCTGACCCGACTGAAAGTGTTACAAAGTAATACAAAAAGGGGTATAAGTTGTCAAAATATGCTTCCGTTATGCAACTTACATGTGGGATGTTATTTATTGATAACGAACACATGTGTGAAGTTTCCTTCCAATCCCCAAGTGGTTTAACAAATATCAGCTTATAACAGCCGCCGTTTTTTTTTTGCCGCGCCGGTTTTTGGCAAAAACAGCAAGTAATTCCGAATGAGCTAGGGCACTTTCGACTATATCATATGAAAACACATATCAAATGATAGTAAAATTATATTCTATTTCATTGTTGACACTTTAATTTTTCCGAGAAATTTGACGCGAAGTTGACCTTTCCCATGGGAAAAGCCTATTTTCCCATGGGAAAAGCTTTTGTCCCATGGGAAAGGGTCTTTCCCATGGGACAATATATTCCCATGGGAAATGATTTGGGCAGTTTTCCCATGGGAAAAACAAAAAGTATTTATCTTTCAATATAATGTCAAAATAGTATGCGGCTTTCATATTTAGGGTCTATGACGAAGTTTTACAGCGATAAGAGCACTTTGATATTTTCCCATGGGAATATTTTCCCAATATTGTAATTTGGGAAAATTTTCCCATGGGAAAATGAGTTATTTCTTAATAGCTAAAACAACATTTCAAAGCCTGGAAACATCTTCTGTTGCAGTGTTGACAATTAATTATGCCCTTATGTTTATAATTTAATGAAATAAAAACTTTCCCAAAATAAAATGGGAAAATTCTCCCAAATTCTTTTTGGGAAAATTTTCCCAAATGTTATCGGGAAAATTTTCCCAAAATGTTTTGGGAAAATTCTCCCATTTTCTGATTGGGAAATTTCTCTAAATATTTTTTAAGGAAATGAAAAAGAAAAAATCTTCCAAGTAAGTATTAGTCAAAATATCAAACCAAAAAAACCCCAAAAAAAACAAAAAAAAAAACAGTTTGTTTAAGATTGAATATTTTAACACAGATCTGATTTTAACTTAGCATCTCAGATTCAGATTTGAGTATGATGTGTTGCCTTGCGATTAGTCCTTTACATAGTAATGTGACTCGTGCATAGCCTGACAGTTATTGATACTGCACTGTTTTTTCCCATGGCCTGTTTTCCTACATACCATTGAGCTCGACTTTAAGTGAGGAATACTGATTCTACCCAGGAAGAGTATGGGTGGTCTGCCTCCACCACAAAAAAGTCATATATAACATTGCGTGTATTGAAAAGGACGTAAAACACCACACAAACAAACTACATTGTTTCAGAAAAATATTTCATTCGTTTTCATTCATTTTATATCCTTACACTATGATGCTTTGATCAAGGCAATGTCAAATGCCCTAAACGTTGACCTTCTAGCCCAAACATGAATAGAAGTCATTGTTTTAATAGGGGTACTATTTCCGTAAAGTTCCATGAGTGTATGTCTAACAGTGACAAATTACAGTGGAAGGAGTGTTTCTCAGAACCGGGTCATTGTCAGGTTAATGTGACCTTGATGATCAACTGATCCCAAAAGCAATAGGCTTCCACCTATCTTAAAGGGCAATATACCAACAAAGTTTTATATGGTGTTATATGCTTTCAGAGTTATCTCGCAGAATGCATATTTTAATATGAATTTTAGGCACTGCCTAAGACCGAGCAGAGCTCTTAAAATTAATACCCACATGATATATCGGATCGCATGTAAAATTTAAATTGTGAACCAAATATTTTACTCTTAATAATTATTCTATATTGTTGTGATAAAATACTAACCTATCTTATGTTTCTTGTCAATCAACATATGAGTAAATTAATTGACTATTCATAATTTCGATCATCAAAGTCAGCTGACCAAGCAATGGCCTAGGCATTTGACACACCTCTAAATTGTGGAAGGTGGTAAACTCAAACTCGATCTTTATCATAGTTTGTTTGTTGGTATGGTGTTTTACGTCATTTTCAACACATGTAAGGTTATATACTAGTATGACGGTCGATTTTTTTTTGTGTTGGAGGCATCCACCCAGTTTTCCTGGTAGAACCAGTACTGTAAACCTCCCGTCATCCGTAAGAATCGTACACTTCCTCACTTACAAATCGAGCTCCCAGTGTAATTCGAACCCCCAGCGATGAGAGGTGAAGGTTTAGAATGCAACGTCGTTAACCATTCGACCACGGAGACGATTCGTCCTTTATTATAGATGTTCAACCAAGTTTATTGTAAAAGTTAAGGTATTTACGGTGTGATTTTTTTAAAAACCAAATTTTGAAAATTATCTTATTTTTACTCTTTCAACTCAAGAGGCACCTTTCCTAGGTTTATATTGTTTTCCAGAGAGAATTATTTTGTATCAGACATATCTTTTTGGCAGCTACTACAAACAGTGTCATGGAACATTTTCAAATCAGTTCTTTTTTTCTAGACAAATTTCGCATTTAGAAAAAACGTACGACATCTGTTCTATTTCAAAGGAAAGTATAGCACCCATAGCAAGGTTGAATTTTTCGTCTTTCTGTAATGGTGCAGCTTCTGGTATGTCATTTATTTGAGATGTTTTGATAATATACCTTTTTTCCCGTTTATTTCTCATTTCCCTTTTCTTTGATTCTGACTGTGTTTCGTTTTCAAGAGGTTTTGATTCTAGTTTGCTACATAAAGATTGGATGTCATTGGTTATATTAGAGTTGGAATTTGAGTCCTTATTTGGTTCAATATATGGTGTACTAATATAATTTTCTGAATTGTGTTTGCTCTTGTTGCCATGCGTGTTTTCGGTGGGTGATATTCGCTTTTTACTTTTACTACTATCAGCGTCATTAGAACTTGAAACTGTTTATTGTTCAAAAGTAAGTCAATGGTTGTACATGACAATTCTCCTTCATTGGTTGAAAAAGAATACATGTGATATTGCTCTGCACCAAACGCATGTTACATTGATGTTGTAGCCTAAAATGGTAGACACAGTTTCAATCTCATAAGCTGTGGACCATCCTTGACCATTTATCATTTCCCTCTCGTATTAAAGTTTGGTCATGTCAGGACTGTGGTAAATTTGGACTAACTCCTCCATGCCAACCCTGTTATCAGCAATATTATAAAATTATTGCGTTTTAGTGAGGTCGATATGTGTATATATTACATATTTGTCTGTGATTTGTATAGGAAATACTGGGAATAGAAAAGCTATATCTACTCGTTTGCCCAGTGGGAGATATTTCCCAGTACGGAACATTGTTAGGCCTTTTGCGTCAGTGGCGGGAATGCCAAATGACGTTCCGATTGTTTTCCGCCACTAGGAAATAACGATTACGGAAATTAACGAAGAGTTCCGGTTCCACTTGTTTTGTTTGTATGACGTAACGTCGTCTTGGATGACGTAACGTCGTCTTGGCGTTCTGGTGTAAAAAGGCATTAATCATTAGAAATATTAATAAAATCATTTTAAATTATGTAATATATATACTCTGTAAAAGAAGTTTTGGACCATGGCAGTGTTCGAACCCGTACAATGAATGCTGAACCATGACATTCGACCATAACCCTTATTATCTCAGTTGATAATTCACAATAGATCAACAATCAACAATAATTATCGTTTACAATGAAAGTTTGCGAAAAAAAAAAAAAATCTTTTTATTGGTTACTCGAATGTGTCCGTAACTGTTACTTTGTATGGACTATTGCAACATTTTTTACAGACCCTTTGTGTGTTCGCGATTTTTTTTTAAAATCAAATCTTAAATGTTTCTGGTACCAAATTAACCGGGTAGGGTAGATCTTGGTTACTAAAAAAAGATACTTAAATTTTGTCCACTAGTTTTATTTTTATATGACTTTATATACCCTGGTCCAAAACTTTTTTTTACCGAGTATAGTTTAATAACCAGTGTTTTTGAGATACTGAAAATATCTCCCTCGGTAGAGAAATAGCCCCTATATAAGATCTCGTGCTCCGCACTCGTTCTTATTTCGGGGCCATTTCTCTACCTCGGGAGATATTTCCCGTATCTCAAAAACACTGGTTATTAAACTCTATTTATCGACCTGATATCACCTCGGTCGATATCACTCTTCTCAGGTCGATAAATACAACACATATGGACTGAACCTAAAAGGCAACAATTATTTTCTTATTAAATCAAATTATTCATGGTATTTTTAAATTTTGGAATTTTGGAATTTTGGAATTTTGGAATTTTGAATTTTGAAATTTTGAAATTTATGAATTTTGAATTTTTGAAATTTTTGAAATTTGTGGAATTTTGAAATTTGTGGAATTTTGAAATTTTGAATTTTAAATTTTAAATTCTTTTAAATTTTGAATTTTTGAAAATTTGAAAATTTGAAATTTTGAATTTTGGAATTTTTGAATTTTTGAATTTTGAAATTTTTGAAATTTTTGAATTTTGAAATTTTTGAATTTTTGAATTTTAACATTTTTTAAATTTAAATTTTTTGAAATTTAAATTTTTTGAAATTTAAATTTTTTGAAATTCTGAATTTTTTGAAATTTTGAATTTTTGAATTTTTGAATTAGTTTAATTTTGACAACCAATAACAAATAATAAAACAACTTCTAATGATAAGCATTCTTTTAATGAATATCGCTTCATTCGTAACTACTTGTGACGGGATTAGCCGAACTAGTACGAATACTCCAAACTACGAAAAGAGACAATCGTCCAAGTGAAACAGACTGATCCCCTGATAATTTGAGGAAAAAATCCGAAATTGCCGAACACAATTTCATCAATGGCGGCGCTTCCGGTGCGACACAGTTTTTTTGCCCAGCCAGGTACGATTTCAACATTTGCACATGTGTTACCATTAGCCGATCATCGTCGGCCGGCTGCGCCGGCCGAGCTCTGCTCGGTATTAAGATCATTGCAAACTTTTAACCCAAAAACAAAAGGTTTCTACGCTCGCCAAGGGACAATTTATCTATTAACGTTTCATGAATGTGGGTGTCATGGTTTTGAAGTTATCACACTATATGTATTTCCATATAAGGGATGGCAATCTTGACACTTGTCCTACCAAGCGTAGATAATAACATGTTTCCTCTCCTCAAGGGCAATGTACCTATGCAAATTCATGAGCGTTATGGTTTCAAAGTTATCATGCAGCATGCTTATTGTTGGACGAATTGAATTGAATTGGGTTTTAAGACGCACCAACACATGAAAGTTATATGTCGCCTAAAAGGAATGAACGTGCAAGGCTCATCCTCCATCTACATCAAGATAAAATATGGTGAATGGCAAGATAGAACCACGTTTCCAGTTCTGCATATGCGGTGTCATGATAAAGACCTTAAATAACCCCATACCATGTACTCTTTTTCAAACGGGCGCATAAAAACGTGTTGTCGAAACAGATCTACAAACAAGAGGCCCAAGAGGGCCTGTATCGCTCGACTGGCTCTGTGGAGTCTGTGATATGCGCAACTAGGCTTGATACTGACCATACTTGCCAAGTTCACTGAAATCCAGTCAGGAGTTCGGGAAGACTAGTCTGGACAAAGTTTGTGTATAAGGGGCAATAATTGTCAAAAATCATTCAACAAAAACATGGTGATGATATGTGCAACTAGGCTTGCTACTGCTCATCACTGCCAAGTTTCGTTGAAATCCAGTCCAGCATTCAGGAGAACTAGCATGTACAATGTTAGTGTATTCAAACCTTTAAAGCGCTATAACTCCGCAAAAAATCATTCAAGCGGAACACGGCGACGGCATGCACAACTAGGTCAGGTACTGCTTATCCCTGCAAAGTTCAACAGATATCCAAACTGGGGATAAGGAGAACTAGTCCGGACAATATGTTTATTAAAGCCTTTAAAGGGCCAAAAATCTTTCAACAAAAATACAGCTATGACATGCATAAGTAGGCTTGGTACTGATCACCTCTGCAAAGTTTTGTTGATTTTCGGTCAGGGGTTCATGAAATATGGTCCGGACAAATTGTGTTTTACCCCTGTCAAAAAACATTCAACCGGAATGCGTGGACGATATGCATAACCATATTTGGTACTGATCATCCATGCAGTTCATTAAAATTTAGCCAAACGAAGGACCTATCTTCTTAATGTGGCAAAATACAGCATGTTTAACTAAATCAAGGGGCATAACTCTGGTGTTACTAATCCGATTTTGATGTGTACCTTCTTTGAGGCTTTCTAGGTTATTGCTTTTTTGTATTTATATATACACGAGCATCTTTGTGTTTCACTTACAGATTTCATTGCTACTAACGATCTATGAAAATTTGGTAAAGATCAAATAATAAAAGAAGGTGATACGAGTGTTCACAAGGCACAATATGGCATTTTTTTAGCAAAAACAAGGGCCAAAACTCCAGTGTATATGGTCCGATCTGGCTGGTTTTTAAGCTTGTTTGATCTTTAGTTGATATTAACGAGCTGTGTTAGTTTGGTACAGATCAAATAATAAATGAAAGTGCTACTGTTAACTAGGCAGAAAATCACTTTTCAACAAAACAAGGGCCACAACTCTGGTGTTACAAATCTGATCTGGCTGGTTTTCGAACAGATCTGAGCTTTCATTTATATAAATACACTGGCAAAGTTTTGTAAAGGTCAAATACAAAATGCAGGTGCCAGAGTGTAAACAAGACTTAATTTGGCACTTTTTAGCAAAACAAGGGTCACAACTCTGGTAGTATTCAATTTTTTTACTCAGTTTGCATTAATGTAACATACCAATATGATTGTGTTGCTGAATTGTGCTACTTGCATGTGGCATTATTTCTTTTGTGAAATTTAATGTAATTCTGTAAAGTGATTTCTGAGATAAGAGCTTTCAGTAACAAGAATATCAGTAGAACTGAGTTTGTACAAAGGGCAATATCATTTAAATGAAACTAGAGCTATGGTTCTTATGATCTGAAAACCCTTGCATTGCCCGTTGTTTCAATGCAGTCCCATTAGTAGTTTTTGAGCCATACTCCGGACATGAATTACAAGTATAAAATTACCCACGGGATTAACTCTAATTTGAATGAAGATAGAGTTATGGTTCTTGTGTTCTGCACTTTCTCTTATTGCCCTCTAGTATTGTGTGAATTTTCATTGCAGTCCCATTAGTAGGTTTCCAGTCATGCTCCAGACAAGAATTATAAGTATAACATTACCAAGGGCAATAACTCTAATTTAAATTAAGAGAGAGTTATGGTTCTCACGTTCTTCACTTACTATCATTGCCCTCTATTACAGCATTAAGTTTCATTGCAGTCTCTTCCATGGTTTTGAAGTTATGCTCCAGACAATTATTATAAGTATAAAACTACAAAGAGCAATAACTCAAATTTAATTGAAGACAGAGTTAATGTTCTAGCACTCAGCACTTAAATCTCATTACCCTCTATCATGTATATAAAGTTTCATTGCATAAAATTAAAAAGGGCAATAACTATAATTTGATTGAAGACAGGGTTATTGTTCTTGCACTCTGTACTTCCCATCATTGCCCTCTATCCTTGTGTGAAGTTTCAATGCAGTCCCTTCAGAAGTTATAAAGAATTCTAAGTAAAAATAACATAGGGCAATAACTCTAGTTTGAATGAAGACAGTTGTGGTTCTTGCGCTCTGCACTTCATCTTATTGTCCTCTATCATTCTGTGAAGTTGCAATGCAGTCCCATAAGTACTTTTGAAGTTATGCTCCGACTAGAATTGTAAGTATACAATAACAAAGGGCAATAACTCTAGTTTGAATAAAGACAGAGTTACAGTTCTTGTGCTCTGTACTTTCTTTCAATGCCCTCTACCATTGTATGAAGTTTCAATACAATACTTCTTGAGTAATGCTCCGGACAAGAATTGTAAGTATAAAATAACGAAGGGCAATAACTCTAGTTTGCCATTACTCTAGTTTCAATAAAGCCAGAGTTACAGTTATTGCACTCCCTCTCATGCCCTCTATCATTGTGTGAAGTACAATGCAACCCCATAAGTACTTTCGAAGTTACACTCTGGACAAGAAAGTGTGACGGACAAACAATGCGGCGACTAAATGCTACTCCGACATTTTTCGGGGAGCATAAAAATGTGATGGGACACGACGCGACACAGTAAAGGGAAACCGATATAGTTCCTTCAACGAAATACTGGTGTGCTGCTCTCTGCATTGGTCTTCTGTTATTCTGTAGGTTAAAGGTTTGAAAGGCACGTCCTCTCCCATCGGTTGTCGAGACGGAAGTGAGATGAGATGATGATGATGATGATAATGAACTTTGGCCCAGACATGTAACCGGGATATATGTATATATATACATAAATTGTGATTTGACCTTCGCTGCAACCTTGACCCAAGATTGGCGGGAGTTGTAGGTCCCCATCACCATGTGGTGAACCTTTCTTCCAAATCTCTTCGAATTATAGCCCGATACAAGTTTGACCTTTGCCGCGACCTTGATCCTAGGTTGGCTTGAGTAGGATGCGATACTCCGCCTTCAGGTGGTGAACTTGTTCGCCCTGTAATTGTTTGATCAAATCATTCATTGCAGACTTAAGGCCTGGACATACAATGGGGTCATGTGTATGTTGACCTCTGTGCCATTGACACCAGACTAGCAGGAGTTGTACAGGACACATTGTCTTTACAAGATGAACATTTCTGGCAATATTATTTTGATACAATATTTTATTGCTGAGTTACAGTTTGACCCTTAGTTGGAAGAAGTTGTCTCCATGTGGCGAACCTTTGATCCCATCCGTCATTTTTGAGTAATGGCTCAGACATAAGTTTGAACGTTGAAACCAGTCGTGACTTAAATTTCAAATAGGTCATTGAAAGGAACACTGTGATGAGTTTCATTCCTATAACATGCAAAAATAGCGAGATATATTCAATGTTTAAAATATGTAAAACATGATTCGATTGAATGTGACTTTTATTTCATAGATGTACATCACGCAACAGGAACACACTGCAATGTTTGGTCCATATCTTGCTATAAAAGGTGAGATATTTAAAGAAATAAGTCCAATCACATGTTCATTCCCTTATTACTGTTTCATTCATTGTTGAATGCAAACTATACTGAGTGATATTTTTTATCAAAAGTTGTTTTATGCACTAAATGATTGTAAGAATCGTTCATGGGTATCTGGTGAAGATCGGGAATTCCTACACAAGGGATTATTGTTTTTATCCATACCGAGTTCCCGATTAAAACATTTATACCAAGTGTTGGAATTCCCTACCAAATGGATACCCATGATTGATTCTTTTTCTTGCATATCATTGAACATTTGATGTAGCCAACTACTAATGTTATAATGAATGTATTTTACACAATGACGTCATGCAACTGTTGACGTTATTGATGTCACTGTTGATGCGTGTGACTTTTAGCTTTTCACATGTGTAAGATAGGCTTTTCCATCACCCATGTAAAATGCGGGTAACCTTACCCAGGGGCATAGCGTGCCCAATTTCAATATTACTCATGGGGGCATGTATTCCCTTATCCTTCATTTTTTATTGCATTTTTCAACTTTTTAGACTTCTCATATTTTCGACATTCAATTGTTGATGTTACTCATGTGAGTATCTGAGTATGCCACGCTACGCCGCTGCTACCCGGTATGCAAGAAACAATTTTACTGTACCTATAATTTCATAAAGTATACAGTTTTTAGAAATAATGAATCATCACTAAGAATATAAAAATGTTGCGAAAATAAAAAGCGTAGTATAGTTTCTTGTTCAAAGAAATATAAAAAGATCGGACAGGGAGAGTAGCATTCAAGGAGGACAGTCAACCACAAAACACAGAAACAAACACGCAAACAGACAAACAAGAAGGCAAAAGCAATAATAAATGCAAACGACATCACAAACACAAAAAGGGTTGACAATAGATCTAATCTCTAACCAACAAGGCAGCATCAATAGGAAATATAAGTAAAACACAAATATGCTCGTGTAAATATAATACAAAAAAACAATAGCCTAGAAAGCCACAATGAAGGTACTCAATGACTTTGCAGAAGCCAGAGCAGTAAGAGAATAAACCATTAAGGGCATGACAAGAAAGATCATGGACAAACATCAAACGCCACCGTCCCAATGGGCTTTAGGTAGGCGTCATCATAGGGTCCACAACCT
The DNA here is from genome assembly GCA_037043455.1 of Cyrtodaria siliqua. NCBI lineage: Eukaryota > Metazoa > Mollusca > Bivalvia > Adapedonta > Hiatellidae > Cyrtodaria > Cyrtodaria siliqua. The sequence goes on from JAWPHD010011554.1 coordinate 75,075, forward strand.
GTCCGATCATCGTACAATTAAAGAGGAAAGCATAGTGGCGAACTGTAAAAGGGTCCTTCACCAAGCATGCAGTACGTTGCAAAATGATAGGGTCATAACCTCTTTTGATAAACTTTTTAACAAGTCTAACAAAGATAGTATGAAAGTGATCATGACCTAGAATCCTACGAAGTTTATAAATCACATCACCATAGAAGTCAGATTGTGATAGTCCTTGTCGCAGTAGAGTCCTTAAATTACTTTTATATTTGGAAAGAAGATCAGGGTTACGATAATAAAATTTTGCAAACGTTTTACGAAGTTTATGGTAACGGTAACCCTGATTGAGTAACTTTTTACTTATACAAAGATTACGAATATTAAAGTCCTCAACTCGAGTACAAGCTCTAGAAAAACGAATAAGTTGAGACACATATACCCCATAAGAAGTTACTCGGGGAACATCCCCATCCAAGTGGGGACAATTAACAATGTCAAAATTAAAATCATCTCTCTTGTCATAGATTTTGCTAATTATTTTACCATTTTCAATCGAGAGATCTAAATCAAGAAAAGAAGCGTTATTATCAGATATATTAGCTTTGTTAAGCTGAAGTTCTTTAGGATAAATATAATTAACCATAGTTGGAAAGAAAGGGTTGTCAATGTTCAATATGTCATCCAGATACCGAGAGGTGTCATTAAAGGCTTCAATAACATCTGCCTGGGTATCTGGTGAAAGACTCAACATGAAATCCCTTTCATAGCAAAATAAGAACAAATCTGCGACAAGTGGTGCACAGTTCGTACCCATAGGGATACCAACAATTTGTCTATAAACGGTGGTTCCATACCTGACGAAAATATTATCTAATAGGAAGATGAGTGCTTCACAAACTTCATAGCAAGTCCACATAGTATAATTGTCAAAACTGCCGTTAGTAAAAAACGCTTTTATATTATTACATGCCAAAAATGTAGTATTTTCTCTAGCAAATATTTTTTGAATAAGAGAAATTAGCTTGTCTTTAATAAGGTGATGTGGTAAGGTTGTATATAGTGTAGAGAAGTCATAAGTGCTTATTGATGAAACTTGACCTTTCTTGAAAATTTTATCAAGAACGTCTCCTGAATTTTTTATAGACCAAAATAAATTAATCCCAGAGTTTTCATAAGTTTTATCACAATATAGTTTAACGTGATCTTTAACGGCAGTAAGACAAGAAGTTAAAAGTTTGGAGATGTTTGTTGTGGTGCAGGCACTAGAATTCGAAATAAAGCGAGCCTTATATGGATTTTTATGTAATTTAGGAATCCAGTACATAGTAGGCAGTTTATTTTGCTTATCGCTTACACCAGCCTTGAAAGTAGTGCACCGAGTGATATGTGCGGAAACAACATCATCCCCGGTAGAATTAACTGGAGTATACGAATTGGTGCTGCCGAGTTCCAGAGATAAAACATTGACGTAATGTAGGCGTCAAACAATAATTACATTATTAGCTGCTTTATCTGCAGGAACTAAAACAAATTTATTATGAAATTCCTGAATTCCCGATTTTAAATTACGAAAGGAAAACCTAGGTCTCGGAGGAAGTAAAGAGGGGTTAGCATTATAAAAGTTAATACGTGTATCTATAATTTTCAGAATTGACTTTTTCCAAGTAGAAAGTGAGTTTGGGTCCGCATGTTCTCGTCATATAACTCATGCAAGATATTCAGTGATCTAGTCCAATATCGTGTCTGGTCCAAAAAGGAAACAGTCACTGAAGAGTTATTGTACAGGATCCTATGCAAAACAAGAGGGCCAAGATGGCCCTATATCGATCACCTGAGTACAGGCCCATTATCAAACTTCTTCGAAATCTCATGGTCATATACAATCTGTGCAAGTTTGGTTAAGATTGTTCAGGAAATGTGGCCTCTGTTGTGTAAACAACATTGATATAAAGACACTGACAAAGTTTGGTAAAGTTAAATAAAAAAATGAAGGTGCTAGAGTGTAACCCCTGGGGCATGGCCAAATGTGACCCCAGGGCTACATGTAATATATGAGAGCTGTTTGCCTTGTGGTTTCAGAGAAGGAGATTTTTTAAGTTTTTCTCTATACAAGTCTATGTAAAACATGTGACCCCTGGGGCAGGGCCAAATGGATCCCAGGGTCACCATTTGAGCAAACTTGGTGGAGGACCATAAGCTTATAGCAAACGCAAAATATTAAACCTCTGGAAGTTTCAGAGAAGATATTTTAAAGTTTTTTTCCTATACAAGTATATGTAAAACTGTGACCCCCGAGGTAGGGCCAAATGTGACCCCAGGGTCACCATTAGAACAAACCAGAGGTTTAATATTTTGTATTTACTCTAAGAGTATGGTCTACTCTTAGAGTAAATACAAAATATTAAACCTCTGGTTCTTGTAGTTTCAGAGAAGAAGGCTTTTTAATTTTTTTCCTATATAAGTCTTAAAACTGTGATCCCCGGGGCGGGGCCAAATTGGACCCCAAGGTTATCATTTGAACAAACTTGGTAGAGGACCATAAGCTTATAGCAAATGCAAAATATTAAACCTCTGGCTCAAGCAGTTTCAGAGAAGAAGATTTTCTAAATTGTTCCCTATACAAGTCTATGTAAAACATGTGACTTCTGGGGCGGGGCCGAATGCGACCCCAGGGTCACCATTTGAACAAACTTGGTAAAGGACCATGATCTTATAGTAAATACAAAATATTAAACCTCTGACTCTTGTAGTTTCAGAGAAGAAGACTTTTATTTTTTTTTCCTATACAAGTCTATGTAAAACTGTGATCCCCGGGGCGGGGCCAAATTAGACCACAAGGTCACCATTTGAACAAACTTAGTAGAGGACAATAAGCTGATGCTACATGTAATACATGAAAGCTCTGTGCCTTGTGGTTTCAGAGAAGAAGATTTTTTTAAAGTTCTTTCCTATATAAGTCTATGAAAAACATGCAAAGTCTCAATATACACACTTTGGATCCCCAGGGCATGGTCATTTTTGACCCCAGGGACTTCATTTGAACACACTTGATAGTCTAGGTGTTGGCGATCATTTTAAAAGAAAAACTGTCGAAATCTGTCCCAGCGGTTCTTGAGAAGATTTTTTAAGGTTTCGACCATATATGGTAATGGCGGCCATCTTGGATGTCGCGCTGACCTAATTTTAACAGTTTAAAAGGATTCATCTAAGGATCATCCATTTGAAGTTTGATCAAAATTAGCCAAGCGGTTTCTGAGGAGAAGTCGTTTGAAGCAAAAGTTAACGACGACGACGGACGACGGACGAAGAGTGATCCCAATAGATCGCTCAGGTGATCTAAAAAGACAAGATATTGAACGTAACAAGTCCAATATAGGATTTAAATCAAAAACCCATATCTTTTCAGAAACAGTATGTCACAATGACACAACATTTTCACACCATTAAAGAAAACACAAGTTTGGTACATATCCTGTGCAACACAGGCCGGATGCTTAAAGAAATAACTCAAATAAGTCCAGACGTGTGCATTAAAGTGATTGATTAAAGCTGAGTACTCTGAGCATTAACATTATAATATAATTATTATGCGAGCCTTTTGGAAGTTATGATTGTTACTTGTAAGGTTCTATCTTCAATATGATAATGAAATCTGTAAGCAGTTCTGTGTAAGTGATGAAACATTGTAGAAATAGCGCAGGTAATCCCGAACAACTATCTAATGGAAAATACAGTAATCATAATCGTTAGTGCAATGGATAGTTTCATGTGATGTCATGTCTCTACTTCCTCATTTATGATCTGAATGCGTAATTGCTGTGATGGTGTCTGGTGCATAAAGGCTCAGGAAGCAGACGAATGTTTGTTCTGCATTTCTGACCAGCCGTCTCTCCCTTTGTCTAATTAAGTCACACACCTGAAAGAGAAATAACAAATCACTCTATTTACAATACCTAAAGGTTTACAAACTCGGGTGTGTTGTTGAGAAAATACCACTGCACAACCAAGTAAGTACGATAGTGGATAGGTCACAACCTTGTTAACATATATTTGGAAGTGGATAGGGATCATTATTGGATAACATTAAGTTTTTGTTGTAAATATTTTTTATGTATTACTTGTATATGAAAAGACAAAAGCAATAGTAAACTAGAAAATGTGTCCATGGGACACACATGCACTGTAGTACTGTCAGTCACATAAAACAAAATGTCAGGGTTAATTAGTCCAAAAAGTAGGTCATGGTCATTCATATTGACCTGGTTTTGGTATTCCAACAAATGGTTCATAAGGAGTAGTGGCGACAACAAATTTATAGTTCAAATGTGAATGGTGGGCATTGTCCAAATATATACAAAAGTTAGACTGCATAGATAGGCAAATTGATGCATTTAGTATTGCTGTTAAGATGATATACAACCTAAAAAGCAAAACAAATATATTAGCCAATGCATGGTATCATAGTTGTTTGTTGACATTTTGAAATTTACCACGAAAATACTGCTTTTCCACAAAGCCTCATTTTTGCATTTCAAATATATATTGTATGAGAATCTGTCAGGGTGTCAGGGAAGTATTCTAACCATTCATAATATAAATGGAGCAAAGAAAAATGTTTTAAATAAGAAATAAGCACATTCAAAATTCAAATTTACCCCCTTATATTTCAGAATGTTACTGGGTCCAATAGTTACTGGGTCCAATACAAAGATAAGGCCAAAGACTGCTGTCTGCTACTTCAATGATTAGATCTGTTTCTCACAATTCTAATGGATGCTGATGCTGAAAATGACATTATTAAAGGTACATTTATAAGCTTATGTTACCGTACAATTATTTAACAATTAAATGATGACTGTTTTTAATCAATCGATCAATCAACCTGTTTTTAAAGGGACGCATGGCAATCTTCAAATGGGATTAAGCATCAAAATTATCACCCAGATTTTATTAATCCGGTATCATTTTGACTTTGAAATCTACTTGCATTTATTCATAATTATACCTTAGCCAATAGCAACCTAGTAGGCCAAAAAATCAGGGCCTGCAAACAATTTTCACAAGCATGGTTAAAAAAATACAAAACTGAAATATAGTAGTGTGTGAATTTGACATAATGGACCACACGTAATTGTCAAATATGTCCACAACGAACGAATATGTCCACGGCATATTTAGGGGCTTTCTCAAACAAATAAATTTTTGATTTTGATCAGTTAATCAAGGTCGAATGGTAGATTAACAAGAGCTGTCGGAGAACAGCGCAGGTCGATTTTTCAGAGAATAATAAATTATATAGCTAGTATATACCATAAGAAAACAAGGTTAAAACAATGTAGGGTGGGTTTGGGGGACGGTGCTGGTATAGAAAGTCGAGCCTATATAAAATTATTTGTGAAATTTTATTATTTTGGGTTGGGTTGTGGGACGGGGCTGGTATAGCAAAAAAGAGTATGATAATGGACCTTTGGAAACGGCCGAGCACGACACATACGAAATATTGCAGTCTCGGTTTGATTGAGACTGTTCATGAGCGGTAGTGAAATATGCTAGCTACCGCTCATGCCCTCTAGCCCCGGGTTGAGCAGAACTCAATATTCATAAAATCAACAGCACAAAATGTTAACCATCCCGAAGATGGCATGCATATGGCGGTGGACATGGAGTTGACGTCTTCCCCATGTCGTACGGTAAGTCGGGCTTATATACAATTATTTGTGAAATATTATTATTTTTATCTGTTTTAATCCCAAATTGCTGTCATTTAAAAAAAATTGTGATCGAAAGGCAACTCGGGGAAGGAGCTGATATCTGGCAATTTTTATTGTGGCCTCATTTTATTTTTTTTATTGATATTTCATCTGTGTATCTAAATTTAAAAATCTGATTCTGAAAAAATCGAGTTTCGAGTGGGGGCAGGGAGAGGCACGGGTTAGGGGTGGAGGGGGCAACATATATGTGTAAGAATTGACCAAAACAACACAGAAATATGGAAAAAATAAAAATAATTCCAGTTTGGAGGTTGGGGGGGGGGGGGGGGGGGGGGGGAGTGGAGGGGAGGGGGCTGCGAAACATAGCTATGTGTAAGAACTGACCAAAACATCACACAAATATATAAAAATATTTAAAAAATCAAGTTTCGAGTGGGGGTGGGCGAGAGAAGGTGGGGCGGATTTGTGTAAGAAGTTATGTAAGAATTGACCAAAACAATACAGAAATATGTAAACAAATAATAAAAAAATTCCAGTTTCGAGTGTGGGGTGGAGGGAGGGAGTGGGAGGGGGCAACATATATGTGTAAGAAGCTATGTAAAAAAATCAATAAAAAAATCGAGTTTTGAGGGTGGAGTGGGGTGGGGTGGGAAGGCGGGGGATGGGGTGGGGCAACATATATGTGTAAGAAGCTATGTAAGAATTGACCAAAACAACACAAAAATATGTGAAAAAATAAAAAATCAGTTTCGAGTGATGTGGGGGGAGTGGAGGCGGAGGGGGAGGGGCAACATGCGTAATAATTGACAAAAACAACACAGAAATATGTAAAAAAACGAACAAAACACACATTGAGTTTCGAGAGGGGGAGAGGGGTGGAGAGAGGCGGGGGTGGGGGGCGAGTGGGCATCTTATGTGTAAGAAGCTATGTGTAAGAATTGACTAAAACAACACAGAAATATGTAAAAAAAAAAGTTTGAGTGGGTGGGTGGGTGGGAGGGGGAGAGGCGGGGGTGGGATGGGAGGGGCAACCTATATGTGTAAGAAGCTATGTGTAAGAATTGACTAAAACAACACAGAAATATGTAAAAAACAAAACAAAACACCAAATGAGTTTGGAGTGAGTGGGTGGGTGGATGTGTGTGTGTGTGGGGGGGGGGGGGGGGGGGGGTGGGGTGGGGGGGGGGGGGGGCTGCATATAATATGTGTAAGAAGCTATGTGCAAGAATTGACAAAACAAACACAGAAATATGTAAAATAACAAAAAAAAATCAGTTTCGAGTGAAGTGGGGTGGGGGGGGGGGGGGGGGTGGGGGCGTGGCTGGTGAAGAGGCGTGGCTGTGTGCGTGGGGGGGCAACATCTATGTGTAAGAAGCTATGTGTAAGAATTGCCTAAACCATAAATATGTAATTTTTTTTTTAAAAAAAATAGAGTTTCGAGTGGCGTGGTGGCGTGGTGGTGGGGGTGAGGGGTGGGGGTCATATATATGTGTAAAAGCTATCTGTAAGAATTTACTAAAACAACACAGAGATATGTAAAAAAAAAAAAAAATGGGTGTGGAGGCAGGGGGTGGGTCGGGGCGTTGGGTGGGGGTGGGGGCGTTTGGAGTAGGAGGGAGCACATGCTCCAATATGGGTGAAGTATGAATAAGATGCATAATGCTATAAGAAATCCCAAACCAAAATAATAGATATATACATGCTTACATGCAAACCTAGATCAGCCTTTATTGCACATTTTATGGGCCATCACAATTTGGGTTCCATGGGAGCCCATAATTTGCAGAATACAAAATTGCTTACGCAACCCTTTACATACTAGAAGGAAACCAATTCCCAACTTTAGGACAAGACATGTAAGAGATATAGACCTGTAAACACAGCTTACACGCAAATTTTGATGTGAAATAGACACATTTTAAGGGAATTTAAAGAATTTGGGTTCCATGGGAGCCCAGGGGTTACAGGAACCAAAATTACTTAAGCAGCCATTAAGATAATGCTATAAGGAAGCTAATGGCCAAATTTTGTTGTGCTAGGGTCAGAAATGTAAGAGATATAGACTTGCAAACAGAGCTTACACGCAAAATTTGATGTGGCCATGGGCTCTTCATCTTTATGGGCTATCATAATTTGGGTTCCATGGAGCCC